>VDFB02340500.1:0-16074 GCA_007258455.2 Sequoia sempervirens
CTACTCCTTGCCATGTAATGGTTATAGAATCTTAAAAAAAATTCACTATTACATGTTTTACACTTATTGCAAATCATTTTCTCTAATGCAAGGAGCTCATTTTCCTCACTTATCTCAGATCATTCTTATCTTGCACAAATTGGAGGAAAGAATTTGATAGCCTTGTCCTAGTAATGAATTTGTCATTGTCCCTTTGGCTAGATGTTTTCCTTCCATTATATAGACAGAGATTGGATGCTGACGACCTTTCTTTAGGTTGACTCCACATGTTCCTTACTAGTTCCAAATTTCTTTTTTTCATGTTTCTTATGTGATTGCATACATGTGCATAATTTGATCCCTCCTAATGCTCTCTATTGATGTATCTCTTTGTACATTCTCTATATGTACTCTACATTCTTTCTATGTCGTAGCATTTTTATTTGTCTTGTGTTTCTTTTCCTTTTGATGATGTAAGCAGCCAAGACATTTCAGCCTCTTCCATCTTGACCTCAAAAGCTTTCTTTCATCATTTCCATTTGTCTTGTGTTTACCTTTTGGGGATGATGTAAGGTGTTGAGACATTTAGATCTCTTCCATATTGACCCAAAAGGATATTTCTTTGTTTTTTCATTCTCTTTGTGTCATTCTTCTAGTTCTATGAGTATTTTTAAAATGATGATAGTTCCATGCTCTATAACAACATTGTAGCAAAGACATACTAACCCTAAATCCATAGATCCCTAATGTATTTGTGGGGGCAACCCATTCCTTCCTATCACGTGACATAGCTTATTTCAAAAACATATGACTTGGCATAGGGTTTTTTGAGGAAAGCTCTTGTCTTAGGGAAAAACATTGGCTACTTGAAAGCAATTTCTCACAACAATGGTGTAGAAACCACTTTAAAGTGGAAGCATACATAGACAACATCTTTCGGCATATTTGATGCCATGATTTTCTTTTTTTCTTGTGACATGTCCTTTTCTATGTGGTTCTATTTGGTTTGATTTCCTCGAAGATTATAATATTTTTAAGCATACGATGGCCCTTTGTGGCGTGATGCGAATGAGGCATCCCATAAGTCGTTATCTGATATCCTTGACTTGTCCTCTCTTGGAGACATTAGGAACGATGTTTACTAAGAGGAAGACCTTATACGAACAAAGCAAAATCTCCATTAACAAAATTTTACATGACATTCAAAAGCATTTACAAAAACAATTACATTATGGTGCCTTATAGAAGTTATTGGTAGGATAGATTTGGTATGGTTAGTATGATGAGAAGCTGACACACTGGCATGAATTTCTCATTACATGGTGATAAGCCAACACACTGGGATACCTTTCTCACTAAACCACCTCGTTGGGTCAACTCACCTAGTGGACAGACTGAGGTTCCACTACCCTAGAGTGAGTAGCGCATGTTATAGACAAACAACCCCTTTCCACATCACATTGGAATGGTTGTGCTTGATCCTTTGTTTTATTTATTTCTCGTGGCCTTTGATAGGGTATGATCATGTATCTTTTTTATTGTTGCATACTTAAGAGTCTTGAATGTCTACATTAGTGTGAGTTTGACATGGGGTAATGTTCTCACTAAAGTGGGGGAAAAATGTAGTGACAAAAAATTATCATTTTCCTTTCTTGATTTGGAAATAATTGACATTGGATTAACTTAGTAATTCCTTGTTTTAATATTTTAATGTATTGTACACATTCACATTATTCTTGGGTCACTTTTTAGTTAAAATGTTCTTAATGGTACCTTGTAAAAGTGTTGTAACACAATTTAACACTTTTCTATGGATTTTTTAATTAATAGTGCCTAATGGGATCCTTTCAATAAAATATACCTAAAATGCACCTTATTTATGTTGTTTTAAAGTGTTGTAACACACTTTCACACTTATCTAGGGTTGTATTAATTAATTGTGGTTAATTAGAGTTAATTATCCCCATTAATTCAAATTTCAGCCATATTTATGACACCTTCTAAAGGATCTATCCCAATAACTAATATTTGAATTGTAAAACATTTATATTGGAAAAATCAAGGTCCTAGTAATTGGTACTAGGACCCATTTGCTGCTAATGGCGAATGGGTCCTTCCTCTAGATAGGAACCCCCTTTCTTTATAGACCTGACATGAGTTTTCAATGATATTTTACCTCCTGAAGGAAAGGTCCTAGAAACTTGTGCCAAGACCCATTCACCCTAGGTGGCGAATGGGTCTTCCCTTAATAAGGACATCCTTTTTGAATTTAATTCTAACAATATTTTAATGAAATTCATTACCAGATCTGGTGTCGGCTTTAGTTATTTGAATTTTAGGGTTAATCTCAATGTTTAGTATAAATAAGGTGTTAATTTACATAGTTTCAACTAGCAACTTTGAGAGAGCATCCTTATAGCAAGTTTGAGTTTACAAGAGAATTACAAGAGCATTTCAAAGGAATTCTAAGGCAGATTACAAAGGTTTTATTGTAGAAATTTAAGATCATTTCACCATTTCAAGGGTTTAATGCATTCATGCATGTTGTTGAGCTATGATTGTGATTGTAGCATTGAAGATCCTTCTTGCAAGCCTTCTTTCACATCTATTTGAGATCAATATCTACATTCTTCATGGCCATTTCATGTTAGATTGTATATTTTTTTTCCAGGACAACTTCTAAGGTATGAACACTTCATTATTTCATGTTTCATGCTTCAATTTCATTATTTCATTATTTGTTTTAATTACCTAAAAGGGGTTTGACCAAGGAAAACCCCTATTCACTAAAAATCAAGTTTTTCTCCTCTTGATTATGTGTTTGTAGATTTATAGGTCAAAGATCAAGTGGAGAGCAAGTTTGAAGAAAAATTATAAAAGTTGTCCTACCATCCATCAAGGATAACATCTTATTTCCTACTGTCATATCCACAATCATGTCAATATTTGGAAGAGGGAAATCATCCTTGGGACATGCTTTGTTTAGATAGCTAAAGTTCGTGCAGATATGAATGCCTCCGATGGGCTTGGAAATAGATAAAAGATTTGAGACCCACTTTGGATAATCAATCAATCATATGAACCCCACATCTAGGAGCTTATGTAATTCCATTTTGATGAATAATCCTATTTGGGGATGCATTTTTATTAGATTTCATTTCACTAGCTTTGCTTCAGGATATATAGCTAGGTGATGAACCACAACCTTTAGATCAAGCCCAAGAATGTTGGCATAGGTCCATGCAAAGTTTCTCTTTCTTTATTTTAGGAACATAGCTAAGAGTTCATGTTCTTCTATTAGAAATGATTCTACATAGAATGTTACGTGTGGTAGTTCTTTTGTTCCCAGGTTGACTAGATTGCACTTCTCTACTAAGACTGTTGATTACTCCTAATGAATTGCACTAAGGGGAAGATTGAATCCTTCATCCTCTGGTGCCTCAGAGAGGTTTTCACCATTGGATGCGTCCTTTATTTTTATTATTTTTAGGTTAGAGAGTGCCACAGAGTGGTTTTCCCTCAAAGACCTAGAGATTATTCTCAAATTTTCACTTTTGTGACTAAAGGATTCAATTGTTTCTCCATAATAGGCATGTGTGTCGAGTATGATGTCAAACCTAGCCATGTGATCTCCATATGGTATCGTATCCCACAATCCGATGAATTCCAAGAGTACCTCATCATTTTCAAATGTTTCCAAAATTGGTGGTCATTGTTGGTCATAATCAATGAGTTGGGGATAGACTAAGTTTATCTCATGGGTTTGATTGTTTGACTCAAATGACAAGGTACTAATTGTGAGAAGGGAGGAATCCTTGAATAGCATAGGAAAGTTAGTTATAGGATCCTCATCACTACTGCATACATTAGTTATGTCAAAGATAAAGTTATCTATGACTCGACCTGTGGATACTAGTAGTTGAAGGGTGAATGTTGATAGCTGAGGGGGACTTTTAAACTTTCTAACCAAGGCACCTTTTCCAAGTATGGTCACCTTCGGAGTGGTACATCTGAAACCAATATTTCTCATACAATTCTCTAGAATGAGGTACTAGAAGACCATTATCATTTTTTCCAAGTTTCGTGTTTCTATTATAGCCCATACCAAGCATCATTTGTAATCCTTTGCTACTCTCATCCATGGGAAGATCAGGCACGGGCCTTTCATCTTGGTATAGAAAGCTTGATATGTCTTTTTCATCCACCACTTCCTAACTTAGATCTCCCCAACATCTAAATCTAGAAGGGTCTCATTTAAATTTTAAGATGATGTTTCAAATTTAGTTGGGGTTTCTCGTGAGATCTAGTAGTAGATTAAGGTAACTCTCTTATTACTTAAAGCATTTTTCTTCATTTTGTAATCCCCACACCCATTGTCTTGGACAATGACTTTGATTTTAGAGATATCAGGGATGGCGGGTGTCTTTGTCCCAGAAGTGGAGGCCAAAGTAGCTGGGTCTATATATGGGGTTGAAGGGCCTTCATCATTTTTTGGGACTTGGGGATTTTATAAGTGTTTTTCTTCCAAGTTCTTGTAGTAAGCAAAGGGTTTGGGATCACCATAGACCATGACCTCTTGATTTTGATATGGGAATTTGATGCATTGATGGAATGTTGATGTGATAGCTTGCATCCCATGGATCCATGGATGCCCCAGAGAATGTTATAAGGAGGGACCAAGGTCAAGGGGAGGTCTCGTGATGTGGTTTCCATAATGGCTAGCCCTACTTGAATAGGGAGCTGAATAGTGTCTTGAGACACTCTTTCTTGATCATCATATGCTCTGATTGCGATACCCTTACCCTTTTCAATGGCATCCTCTGAGAATCCAAGATTCTTTATTAGTTTGAGTGAAAAAATATTTAGACCTGAACCCTCATCCACGAAGACCCTTTTGACCTTGTTTTTATGAACTACGAATTCAAGGTGGAGTGCACGATTGTGAGATGTTTGGCTAGGGAAGTCTTGATCAGAGAATGTTAGGAGGCTTGGGGTGGTGATGTGTCCGACTATAGCTTGGAACTGGTTAGCATCAAGATCCACAGAGATGGTGGATGAAGCCAATGCTTCCTCTAGGATTTTTCTATGTATGGGTGATATCTTTAGCAACTCCATGATGGAGATCTATGCAGGGGTTCTTTTTGGTTGGTCCAAGACATTGTAGCCATTAGGAATGGATTTCAGATTTGAGGTGGATGCTCGAGGTGGCTGTGATGACCTAGCAATGGTAACTTTGTTGCGGCATGTGGTGAGTCCACAATCAGCTTTGGCTCCCATGATGTTAACAATAGTGACCCATTGATCTAGGGATGAGACAACATGATTGTACACATGGTTTACATTGGCATACTTGGTCTTTCCATGGTTTTTCACTTTGTTATGATCCGACATCAGATTTGTGTATATTTTTAGGTCTTGATTTTTGGCCAATTGCTCAACATTTATGATCTTGTCATTGGTGAGGTCTTCGATCAAATTTTTCAACCTCATATAGCTAGCTATTGTGTGCCCCTTGATTTTATGAAAATCACAAAGGTGGTTCTCATTCTACCATGATGGTTTCACTTGGGGTTCCTAATGGTTCTCATAGATGAGAATTTTGATGAGATTCTTGTTTACCAACTTTTGCATGATAGATTCAATTGATTCCCCAAGGGTAGTGTATTTTCTCTTGGGGGATATTTTTTTTGCAGAGGTGGTCCCTCTTGATTATTTAGATTGTTGATTTGATTGTTTTTGTGGTTGTTATGATACTGTGTTGGCATGAGTGTTATTTTGATTGTTTCCTTGTGGTTGTTGGTATGCCTAGTTTTTTGTTTTAGAGCACTAATTGTGATCTTAGCATCCACCAAACCATCATTGGTGTCATTTTTTTTCTTTTTCCACGTGCGAGGTTTTTCATTATAGCTGGTGGATAGGTGATTGTCTTGATGTTCTTGATACATGGGTGTCCCCCTTGTACAATAAGGGATCATTCGATGTTGAGCACCTTAGGGATCAAATGGTCGCACGTGGTGATACATTGCACCTTAAGATGGAATGCCAAGGTTTTCTCAAGATTGGAAATGATGGTGCAAATTTGTTGTTCTTTTGGCATGGTCCATTTTCTCTTGTTGTCCTTGGATTTCCATCATCGCAGGAAGGAAGCGAATGATTCCCCTTTAGATTTTTTAACCATAGATAGCTCCTCTAGACTAACATCCATGCCAATGTGGAATGCATAGTTCTTTATGAATGTGTCTACAATTTATTGGAACTTTTTAATCTCAAGAGGAAGGCAAGAGAACCATTCCATGGCGGGGCCAGCCAAACTTCAAGGGAATACCCGCATCAGATATGTATCGTCATATGCGACCTCTATGCAATGCACTTGGAATTCCTTAATGTGATCTTTAGGGTTTCCCATCCCATGATATTTGTCAAATTTAGGGATTTCAAACCCCTTTGGGAATGATACCATTACAAGGATCCTATCGAATGGATAGGGACACAAGTTGCTCAATGTCTTTGTTGTTTTCCCTGATTGGAGATCAAGCACCTACTGCGAGAGTAATTTGATTTATGTTGTCATATCATTTTGCGGGTCGGGAGGTGGAGTGGATGTGTTTTGAAGTGGTGGATTTGTTTGACTAATAGGTGGAGTATTGGGTGTGTTGGTGGGAGTTTGTTGCAAGCTCTACTATGCGATCAAAGCTTGTTGATATGCCTACATTTTCTATTGTTCCAACAATGTTTGTTGTTGGTCTTGTTGTTGTTGTGCCAACAATGCTTGTTGTTGTTCTTGCTATTGTTGTGCCAACAATACTTGTTGTTGGGCTAATAATTGGGTTGCTTCCTTTTTGCTTGATACTATTATAGGGCTTGCTAATATGCTTGCTATTGAGTAGCTTGATACTGTGCTTGTGCTTGCACCTATTGAGCTTGGTATTGCACCTGAGCTTGAGCTTGTGCTTGTTGGGTAGCTTGTGCAGCCTGGGAAGCTTGTGCAACTTGTGTGGCTTATGCAGCTTGTGCAGCTTGAGATACTTGCACTACTTGCGTAGCTTGGGTGGCTTGCTATTGTTGCAACAAAGCTTGATCTTGGGAAACCTATTGTCCTTGTTGTGCTTGTTGAGCTTGTTGTGCAGCTTGAGTTGCTTGTGCTTGTTGAGTAGCTTGTTGTGCAACTTGCATGTTTTATGTTTGTTAAGCTTGGAACTGTTGAAGTGCCTTTTGATAGGCTTGCTGAGCTACTTGCAATGCAATGCTATATTGGTTGGCCACGTTTGGGCTTAGTGGCAGTGGTGGTAGATTCAAAATGGTGTTTGTTGTTGTGATGAGGGGTTTTGTTGTATTGATGATAGGTATTTTTGTAGTGGATGGTGCGATTGATATGCTTGGTCCTTGAGAGACCACATTTATGGATGGTGTAGTGATTGCTTGTGTTGCTTGGATGGTTTCCACATGTTGTTGTGATATTGATGGCAAGATTAAAGGATTTGGTATGATGTTTTGATTTATTATTGGGTTTTTTTTTTTATTCTATTGATTGAGGAGTGGCAAAGGGGGTTTCCCTAAACTAAGAAGTGGTGTGGATGTTAATGGAAAACGTGCAAGTGGTGGAAATATAGGGGGTGTTTTCCCTTGAGGAAATGATGATGATGAGGGATCAAAGATGGCCCCTTTTCCAAATATCCCACCTTCTCCTTGCAAAATCATAGGGAGAGAGGTTTGTATGTTAAGAGGATATTCCAGTGTTGCATGAAAGGATGATAGGTCATTGGGGTCATGAAAGGTGAGGGGAACATATGGGTGTAGTAGATTCAATGGGATGGATTGACCCAAGATAGTGTTCAGGTCCAAATCTTGGTTGTTCACAAGGGGGTGTGTTTGAAGAGCATGAAGCAATGAGCTTCCCTTGTTAACAATTGGTTGATTTGGAGGAATGGATGATGTGATTTGGGGGATCATTTGAGTGATGCTTTGGAATGGAGGTGTAGATGATATCAGGGGCATAATCCCAAGGGGCTTCTCCACAATAGTGCTTACATCAAAATAAAAAGGGAGTTTAGCCCCTTCCTTTTCCAATTCTAACATGTATTGTGAGGGATTAAGTTTCATCATGACATTGACAATTTTGTGAGTCTCAAGATTTTGGACCATTTCAATAATCTCATCTTGATTCATCCCTAGAAAATTGTTCGTGATGTCCTCCAGTTGGTCACTTTCCTATTGATGATCTTGTGGAAGTGGAGGAAGATTGAGTGTGGGGTTGCTAGATCCAATGGGATTCATTTTGGGTGCGGTTTGACTCAAGTCACTTGAAGTCACAAATGTTTCTTTGTTTTTTTCCATGTTCTTCTTGTGTTGAGATCTAGTTTGGACCATAAAATGAGGATCAATTTTCAAGAATGGGAGGTGAGCCTTTAATTCCTTGGATTGATCTAAACTTTAGGTACAAAAAAGAGAGTCTAAAATATTAAGGATCAAAAGGATGGTGATGATGATAAAGAAAGATGGACGATTTGTGAATGATTGAAACTCTTAGGAAACCTTAAAGAGGATACTAAACTTTAGGAATTTTGGATTGATGTTTTGATTTTATTTTGGATTGATTTGATTTGATTTTGATTTTGATTGGATTTGGTTTGTATAATGAACTCATAAACTCTAAGAGGTTGGATGTTTTCCTAGAGTAAACTTGTCCACAAGATGATAATTTAACTAAGTGTGTAAAGAAGGATTCATCTACACACACCTAGTCAAACAAGATGATTTTGATTTTTGATTTCAAGACTCAAATTTTCCCAAAGTTTAGCATGAAGGATTTTCTCAAGTTTTCCAAGATTTGTTTGTGAGATGGATTTTTATTTTGATGTTTGGGGGATGGATGATGGTTTTGATTTTGATCCTAAGAGACTTAGAAAGACTTTTGTTTACTAGAACAAGGTTTTAAAAAACATGTTATTACTTCCTATGTGAGATACTCAAACCTTTGAAAGAGACTTGGATTTTGACAATAGTAAAATGAATACAAATTTGGATTGTTCTTTGATGCATGTTTGTAAAATTTGAAGGCCAATCTTTCTTTGAATTCATAAGCATAGACAAATGTTTCTTGTGAGCTTTTTGACTAAGACCTTTGGACTTTGGTTTTTGGATTTTGATCTTTTGGGAAATCATTTGGAAGAGTACATGTGTGGGTTCCAATTGTTTCTTTTCTTTTCTTAATGATTCCTTTTTACCACAAACACTTTCTTGATTATGTTTTCAAACTAAATGTCTAATGTCCCAATTTCTTCTCATCCCACAAAGTCCATTATGCAGAAATCAAGGAAATTAAGGCAATAGTTCCCTAATGTTCAATTTAGTGAAAGAAAATTGAGATGTAAATTCAAATTCTTAGAAGCCTTTAAGGATAGAATCCCTAGGGCAAGCAATAGTAATTGGATTTTTCAAAGGTATTTGCTTACTCTAAAGGGTTTGAAATTTGATGATCATGGTTGAATGTTTTTTTTCCAATGTTTTAGGTCCAAGAAAAGTGTTTTGATTCCAAGAAAATGCACAACCCTATGTATAGTCAAGAGACAATATTTGTTGAATCCCCACTTGGATAAATCTAGTTGTGCTTATTCTTGGCGGATGATTAAAATCTTGACCACACTGGCTCCCCTCAATGACACTCACTTCTACAGGTCATCCAAGCTTTAGTTCCCATGAAACTCCCATGGAATACTTCTCATCTCTACCAAGAACCACAAAAATGTGGGGCAGCTTCAAAATGACCTTTCTTGCGCCAACAAATAGATAAAGATTTGGGATTATAAACAAATTGGTTCTTAGTCAGGGTGATCAGGGACATGGCACCTTGCGAGCGTCCAACAAGCCACTAAAGAGTTTAATCTATGACTTCCTACTAGGGGCTCTTATACTTTTTAAGGTAGTACCCCATTCTGAAAGACATTATACAACTAACGCCTACATACCATTGGACTTGACGATTTAGTCTTATCTTTTTATATATCGGCCCAAGTGAAAAACCAGTTGGAGTCACCTTCAAGTTCTCTTTTCGGATGTTTATCTTAGGTAGGACCCTCTAAGGGTAAACAAAAGTAAGCAAGCACATCCGTACTTCGATCGATCTTTGTTTACGTGAACAAAGAGAGAATACAAGTGATATACTCCACTCACTCTAGCAAGACTTTGTTCAATTTTAAGAATCCAAATTGAAGTGTGGAGGCAATCGCTTATACAACTTAATATCACCAAAAAACTTTTGATTCTCAAGATCATTGTGAGGTGCGAGAGAAGCATATATGCCTTCTAAGTGATATTACTTTGTATAACAGATTACAAAACACAAAAGGCACATATTCATTTTAGCCTTCAAAGCAAGAACAAATTCTTTTTAAGCACCAATATTGAAGTGTGAGATTTTCTTGTTCAATTTTAAAACCCCAAAACAAACTTTAGTAAGTTCCTAGGGTTTTTTTAAATCCTTTTGATTTGTTCTTTTTAAGCCCAAATGAAAATTAGTAAGTCCTAAAATGCTTGAAAATGACAAAGTCCTTAGAAATGGGATTATAATTGCTCCCCAAAGTGTTTAAAAACACTTGATACAATAGAATGATGATGCCATAAGAAGCCTTGTTTTTGTTTCCTCCTTCCCCTTTGAATTACTCCAACCTATGAGAACTAGTTCAAACTACAAAAATAGAGGCCAAAAACAAGTTAGAAGTTAAGGTGATCAAAATGAAAAAAAGAACATGCTAAAAAAATTTGAAAACTACCTTTTACCCCACCCCAGCGGTGCAGTCTACGATGGTGGCACAGTTTGGAGGATGTCAGCAGCGCTCTGGTGAAACCAATGGCACTATGTGGAGGGACAATGAGTGCAATTGTGGCACTATTTTACCCAGCGGTGGACTTTGGAGTTTGA
This sequence comes from Sequoia sempervirens, assembly GCA_007258455.2. Classification (NCBI taxonomy): domain Eukaryota; kingdom Viridiplantae; phylum Streptophyta; class Pinopsida; order Cupressales; family Cupressaceae; genus Sequoia; species Sequoia sempervirens. Next base: position 10,898 of record VDFB02340500.1, read on the forward strand.
GATGGCCAGGCTGAGTGGAGAATGAATCGAGGGGCATGGTTTGGAGTTTGAAAGTGTTGCCAAATAGCACTATTGGATTGATAACATCAAAGTTTGACTCTTTCAGCGGTGCACTTTCATTTAGACACATAAAAATTCAAAAAGTAAAAGAATTTGAGTGAAAAAAAATGTTAATTTCTTCAAATCTATCCTCCTTCTAGCGCCAAAATGTGAATGGTGATCCTAAAACTACACAAACACAAACCTACACAAACACAAACAAACAACACAATATTAGTTCATTATGCAAGTTAAAATCATCATTTCCCATAAGATTCATTTGAAATGCAAAGAACAAGAAATAACATGAACACAAATAAAAGCTATCAAATCTTATTCAATGATCAAACTCTCAATCCCATGGGGGAATTGGTGCTATTTTGATGTGGAAAATAGCCCTTTCCCAATTCCTAGTCAAGCTTGATGATGAACTTTGAAGATTGATGCTCCTTGATGAAATTTCTCCATAACTTCGCTATGAAATGATGAAAAACTATGAAAATGGATGACAATGGATGAAATTTGTTCAAAATATGAAGATAATGATGTTGCATGAAGTTTTGTCCCCCCCAAAATGAATATGAGAGCCTTATATTTATAAAAGAGAGAGATGGAGGAATAGGAAAAATGGATGAATGTGGAATCAAACACCAACCAATAGCACAATGCCACTTGTCAACATGTGAGTGGACAAAGTTGGAGCACATTTTGATGAATGTGCACATTAATACAATTAGGCATAAATTCAAAATTGGAGAAGTGACAAGTTGGAGGGAGATGAAAGATGAATTTAATGCCACTTGGCTCAAGAAAAGGACATGTATGAGGCCTTTAATGCCTTGTTGGATGGACAAGTCCCTTTTGGGGAGAGATTTCAAATTTCAAAGATATTCCATCTTTGATGCCCTTTTGAATGAAAATAGGAGATTTATAAATTAATTAAATTGATTTTCATGAGCAAGTTGCAAAATCTAATGGATTTGAGGGATTAGTGTTAGCATTAATCTTGATTTGATTAACTTAGATGAAGATTAGCTAATTTGACATTTTGATTGAGATTTTAGGATTTAAATAAATCAAAATGAGAGGAATGATGAATTTAGACTTAATTAAATAAAATTTGACTTAATTAATTAAAGAGGATGGTGTTAGATTAAATCAAATAAAGATTAATTTATTTAATTTAAAGGAGATGACTTTAGAGTTTAATTAAATAAAATGAATTATTTAATTAAAAGAGTGACTATAGGATTAATTAAACAAAATGATTTATTTAATTAATAGGAGATGATGATTTAATTAGATAAAATTGATTTATTTAATTAAAAGAGGGACTATAGGATTAATTAAACAAAATGATTTATTTAATTAATAGGAGATGATGATTTAATCAAATAAAATTAATTAATTTAATTAAAAGATGAAATGTGATGAATTTAATCAAATAAAGGCTATTCGATTAAATGGTTAGTAAAGGAGATGATTCAGGATGAACTAGTGTTAGTAAATTAGGATTAGGTGTATAGGATCAATTGGTATATTTTACGTGTCTACATTTACAAGTTGGAAGAAATTTTGGATCAAAATTGTCAAAGTTACAAAGTTGCAAAAGTCTTCATTCAAAGTGCAAAAATCAAGGAATCAAAGCTACAAAATTACATACAAACTTTTTAGAAGTTGATAGCAGGGAATTTGAGAGTGCAGACATCAAGGAACAGGATCCTGAAATTAGTTTTTTGAAAACCTAAAAGGACCCATTCACCACTGAAGGCGAATGAGTCCTCTGTAGCTCAAAACAACTTTTTTACTAGGTACATATATTTTTATGCTCTAAAAACTTCCCCCATAGTTGCTATAATAGTTAGGTAGCATTTTTTATTGTTATTCACATCTTTTGGCTCTCATAATTACATCCTTTTTTAGTGATTTAGTTTGAAATTTTTTAGTGGACTATCCTCTTGCTCATGCATTTGGGTCTATCCTATTTTTTGCCTAATCAATTGAATATATCTATAGACATGGATGACTGGGCGTATTAATTTTTTGTTGTTGTTTCTATTTCCATTTATGTCAGGTTGTTCTATTTGGTAGCAACTTTGGCGATTTTTTATCACTTGGATTTGATTCTTGTGTTCTTTGGATTGGTTAATATTCACCTTGGCTTATTTTTGTCTTCTATAGGTGGCATGTTGGAGGATCAAAATATTTCCTGCTTGAGATGCTGATTCCTTTGGAGGTTATTGTAGATATATTGATGGAGTATGGGATCATGCTTGAAGTTCAATTGGTTTCATGGATGTCTATGATGATGTATTTTATTCATTGACCCTTTATGCAATGTATACAAGTGAGAGAATTTTAGGAAAAGGGTGTTGTACACCTTACACAAGATTTTTTTTACAATTCATGTAAAATAAATATTTAGTTATGATACATCTTTAGGATATGTACTATATGTTTGTTTCAATCCACTTGTAATGTTGTATATAATATTGGTTAGATATTCTATATGTCATTTTCACATATTGAAATATTTAATATTGGGAAACTTTAGTAGCCTAAAATAATTGTTGGTGTCAATGGTTGTTTGAGAGATTTTTTTCAAGTACATGGTTTCACCTTTACCGCCTAGTTGTTTTATGTGAGCTTGATACTATAAAAGTAAGCACATGTTTAGTGGTTGGGATTGGTTGTTTGTATAGTTGAATTGGATTTCATCGATATTGAGCTCTCTGATTGAGTGAACATATTTGAAGCATGGCATGAGATGTGTTGTTACAAGATTGGACACATGGAGGGTGCATTCAAGGAGATTGATCTTTAGAAAGTATTCATAGGGACTCTATGAGTGTATATTTTTTTTATTAGTAAATAATAATTTGAGTGTGGTTGCTTTGCGAAGATTGTTTTTTTTCCCTCTTGATGGTTTTACTGGGGTATATCATAGGTAATCTTGTGGTATGTCTTTGATCTTTGTATTTTGATTATTATGTAAGCTTATATTTATGCTTTTCTCCCATAGGGTTATGTAGGAAATCATTTTATCATTTGGGTAATTTCATAGCATTGTAGAATGGTGTGTATCGAGATGGAAAACCATGAATGGCAATAGAAATGTAAAAAGGGATAAATAGTAAATGGTGGGAGACTAGTAGCCAAGGTACTATGGTATGAGTAGTGATGATTGAAGGGTAAAGAGTAGAGGATGGATCTATGATAGAAGTAGGGCTGAAAAAAGATGTACTAGTCACTATCAATGAAGTAAGAAAAGCATAAATAAATTTTAAAGTCTCTAATACACATGTATTGTTAGAAAACACATCATGAAACATATCGATTAAATTTATAGGATGTTATATAGTATGAAAGCTAGCCAACTCTTTTTTAATTCTTAGTTGTTCACATAAGCATCATGGTCATACTACTCGTCTTTCTCATTATGAGCATCAAAAAGGATTTTGTTTCTACTAGTTTGGGCCATGCCCTAGGGTTCACATAAACACTCCTTTAGATTGAAATATTAAGATCTTGAGTAGCTTGAAATGTGAATATAAGTTATATTTCTATCAAGATTCAACCATGTAGTTTTACAAGTCAAACACATTGACCCATGTTCTCATTGACCATTGTGGAAAATACCTCCTACTTGTGAATATAAATTATCAAAATAAATATAAAAACACCTAATTTTAAATTGAAAAACTAAAAATATTAATGGTATATCAAATGTGAAAGGATACATATCATGGAAGGGTTGTCCTTTCATCAAAAATAAACATACTATGATAGATTACAAAAGATGACGAAAGAATACCTAAATAATGTATACATAATGTTTTACTTCTTTTAAAACACCAAATCTAAATTCCTCACTATTCAGTGATTCTTAAATTATTTAAAATAATAGAAAATGAATGATAAAAATAATATAATTATCTTTAAATATTAAGACCACTTGAAAACGAAAAACTAAGGCCAACTAACCCAATTTACATTGAATAAAGGAAGAGCTCCACCCTGAACGTCCGAAAATTATTCATGAGGTGGCTGGAAAATATAAAATATTACTACCTCATTCATTTAAAATTGCATAATATATTTTATTGATTAAATTAGATTTTAATTACATAAAATTTCTTGTTTCTCCATAAGAAATGTTTCCCAGCAAACGTAGATTCCGTCTATTTCATGCTTTTTCTTTATTGAAAGCGAAACTTTAGGGTGCTTGCTAGCAAATTAAATCTTTTGAATGAAAAACAAATCACTTTTTCATCGCTTTCGAAAAATGGTCGTATGCTACGTTGATTGCAAAAATCAATAAATAATATTTTGTCATTTCTTTACCCACTTTCATGTGGTATTGTGATTTAAAAGTAAGGAATTATAGAGCTTTGATATTAAAGAAGAACGGAGGCCTCTAGAATAAATGTAAGATCAAATATTTCTTATGTAAAGTGATGTGTAGGTTATTTATACTATTTCAAATAATTGTTTAATAGTAAAAATAAGATAGTTATTTATATTGAAGGCATATTCTATTTGAAACTAGCTGGCTCATTTATGATATTCAATGTTCTAAACTATTGGAAATGGGATGCAAGATGATAAAAGGCATCTCATTTATTAGAATTTCATAATTTTCATTTGCGGAGGTGACATTAGGATATTATTTCATTTTTTTACTTTAGATGATAGTGGAATGCAACTATAAAATATCTTTACCACCATGTCTAGTTGTAGCTACACACTGATAACTAGGTTAGACCATGAAAAAACTACTCCAAAACATGTACAGAGTTCTGATGTGGCTACTTTATTTTTAATATGTTATATCTACCTGACCACAAATGAATTATATGCTATCCAAAATAAATCTTTAAAATAAGATTATAGTTATATTTATTATTATATATTACATTTTACATTACAAATTATTAAATCTAAATGTAATATATATAATTTATATTTTATATAATACAAATAAAATTATGTATAATATAATTATACTTTTTATTAAATATAAATTACATTATTATTATTATATTATACTTTATAATAAAAACAATTAAATAGAAATTTAAAATTATTATAATTAATAATAATATTATATTATTTTATATAATATAGATTCAATTATA
>VDFB02340503.1:0-129123 GCA_007258455.2 Sequoia sempervirens
ATGTTCAGTTAGCTATCTTGCATGTTGAGTTAACTTGACTGCATGTTCACTTAACTAAAGATTATCAGTGAATGTCAACTGGAGTCCACATGCATGGCGAATTTGGTTGCAATTGTGAAGATTTAGTGAAGATGGCGCTTCATTGAGTGTCAACTGAAGTTTAAAAGGGACGAATTGAATGATGAAGCATAGATTAGTGAAGTATGGCGCATGAAGTTGTTAACTTCAGTCATGAAAAGGGTCGCCATATTTAGTGAAGCATAGTTTTGTGAAGCTACGCACTTTTCAAGGAATGGCAACTTTAGTTCCAAAAGGGTTGTTATTTTAAGAATTATATTATAGCATAAGTGTGAAGTTGGCGCACTTCTTGAAGGCCAACTGAAGATTGAAAAGGGTCGCTATTTTTAGAACATGGATTGCATGAAGATGGCGAATTTCTTATCTCAATCAAAATTGTTAACTTTAGTTATCTAAAGGCATGCCTTAGGTCAAATTTGTGAATCATAAAGCAAGTTTGAAGATGGCGAATTCATTATAGGTTGTCAACTGAAGTTAAAATCGCATGATGAGTTTAACTGAAGACTTGAAAGGCAAACCCTAAAGCATGGCGCCTTAATTAGCATATCTGAGTTTCAGTTAACTGGAATGAGGTCCAATTAGAAGCCAAGCGCATTTTTCAAGCATTCCTTGCTTAGTGCGAATTTTCAAAGATGAAAATCTATATATTTCAGCAATGGCGTCCATTATTTCATCATCTTTAGCTCTGAAGTTCTTATTTCTCTTGAGCGACCAGCAAGCTAAAGGTGCTACAGGTGTCCGAATTCAGCGTTCTTCATAGCAACGAGTTCAGATTGTTCAGAGGAAGGCGATTCTAGATTTTTTTTTTTCACTTTGCATGCAGGTTTTATCAAATTCCAGAGAAGAGGTTGGCAGATTTTTCAGAAGCAGACAAGCAAAACTTTCTATCTTCTGTCTTATTTCTTCTATTTCTCACCTTAGGTACTTTCTTCGCGTGTCAAAGAAATTCAACACATATTCAGAATTTGATCATCTGGGTTTGCATATTTCAGCATATACAGCAAAACCCACGTCTTAGATTTTTTCGAGAAAATTGCCCCGTAGCCTTAATTATGAAGCTCTGTGCTTTTTTCCGAGAATTTCTTTGCATGTGGGCTTGAAACACATTTTTTCGAGAATCCAGCTATCTGGGTTTGTTCAGAATTCAGTTGTGCACAAAACCCACATTTCAGAAAAAACTTTGAAAATTTATTTCGTCAAAGGCTATTTTTAGCTTTGTTCAGAGGTTTTCAGAAAGTTCTTCAAATATATTCGACTTTACAGTCAAAAGTCATTATTTTCAAAATGTAGTTCAATCTTATTGATTACAAGGTGAAAACAGCCCTTACACATAATTTCATCAAGACTTCAGATACAGACCTAAATCATGTTTATCCAGTGGTTAATCTGAGCAGTCTGGAAGGTGTTAGCAGCAGTTCGTTGAAGAATCTTGAACGTTCAGGGTTGCTGGCAGCAGCATCCATTCCTATTACTATCTTCGATCTTGAGTTCGTACTTGCTTGCATTAAGCATTATGACTCGTCTTCACGACAGATCAGATCAGTTGACGAAAGGGTTGTTTGCAGTCTCAAACCAAAGGACATAGAGAAATGTTTTGCTATTCCTCCTTGCTCAGATAACTTCACTGTTGTTCTTGAAGCTTGTGAGAAGATATGGGATGCTGATCCACAACGTTCACAGAGAAAAGTTGCTCAGAAGTGGCTGACAGTTCATAAAACTAACATGCCTAAGAAGGTTGGTCGTGGTGAATTCAAAGAGGAAGTTGCTGTTTTGATAACTTTACTCAACCGAGTTACCGGTCAATCTGATGCTAGCACTTTCCGTCCATGGATGTTTTACCTGATTACCAAAATTCTTGATGGAACAGAGCGTTTTGATTGGGCTATGCTGATTAGTGATTGCTTACATCAGCAAATTACTAACTTTCTCAAATATCATGAGTTTCATATGATATCGTACTTGGTATACTTGGTTGCATTTCAAGGTAGCTATAAGCTTCTAAAAACCAATGGCACTCTCGGTGTTCAGCACGTTCATGAGTATTATTCTCAGTTCGAGTTTTCTCAATCCGAGCAGGACTTCCGAGCAGTAAATGATCACTTTTCCATGAGAACCGTGAGAGATCTTGATGACGAAATGCACATTCGTATTTCTGCCGAGGCCAAATCAGCGATGGAGACTTGGGCGGATTGGTTTATCCAGTTCCCTACTTTCACATACATCCGAGTTTATGGATATGTTGGAGAGCCCCTGATGTTGCCTAGGTACCCTTCAGACAAGCTCATTTTCATGGAGTTCCTTAGACAAATGCAGCATGTTCACTTCTTTCTTCGTAGTCGTCATAAGACTGCTGCTAATTTTCCACTCACATTGGGAATTTACACATGCAATGCGGCGACAGATGCCAGATTTATGTCTACTGAGATAGAAAGGTTCAAACTCAAGACTTATACTGAGAGGCGTTCCTATGATCCTCTCGGTCATTATGCAGATCGGTTAGAGCGAGGGATTGCACATAAGCCAGCACTTGAAGATTTCTGGGCTAATTGTGAAGATGAATTCGAGGTTCGTCGTCGTCACTATTGTAGACTCACTATCGGTCAGCTCTCTGATTACCTATCAGAAGATGTTGATGGTTTGTCAGATGATGATGGAGAAGTTCTTCTCAATTCATATGTCAAGGATCAAGTTGCTCGGCAGCCACTTTGCTCACTGATTGGTATGCCAAAGAGAATACTTCTATTGAAGAGGTTTCCAGATCAGTTATCAAGACTAGCAAGTTGTTCTTGGAGAGCAAACGAACGCGAAAGTTAGTTCCTGTAGCAGAGCCGCCAAAGGATTTCTCTTCGTTGCCTTCTACTTCTAGAGCAAGACCTCGAGTCAAGGCCATTATAATACCTCCGGAAGGGGTTAAACTCAGTGGAAACACAGGGAAAAGAGCTACTCGTAAGAGGAAGCAGAAACAGGTTGAGAATGTTCCTGAGGTTCCGGTAGAGACAGTTATTCAGGCTGAGCCTCATGTTTCACCTCCTAGTTCACCTCACGTACAACCTATTGACATAGATTCTGAGCCTGAGACACCAATTCAAGCAGGATCGGAGACACCTGAACCACCCCAGGTTGATACATCAGGGACAGTCTCTCCTCGGATTGAAAACATTGTTCATTCTTGTTGGCTCGAAAAGTCTTTGGGAAGGCAGAGGCGTGAACCGTCATACAATCTTGATTTATCTGAGTTTGGTGAGCCTTATCAAAGAAGGTCAAACAAGAAGATAAAGAAACAGGTGCACATTGAAAAGACTCTAGAATCAGAGATTGTGATCGAAGTTGCCGTTCCTCCAGAAGGTAAAAGCTTAGATGAAGTCGAAGTTGGTGACTTTACATTCACTAAGGCAAATCTTGGCAGGACCACTAGAGAGACAGACGTGACTCTTCTGAAGATCGTCACTAATAATCTTGAAGAGCGCATCACGAAGGATGGAGAAGATAAAGCCTTACTCAAGGCTGAAAATAGTCAACTTCGTCAGTATATTTCTGATCTTGTTCACGGGAATCCGAATAGAGCACCTGTTCTTCCTCAGAGTACACCTGCAAAACAACGAAAACTGGATTAGTTAGTCAGTCATGGCAGACTTTTGGACAACTGGATTGATAGTTTAGTTGCTGCTGGTCGGTGTCTTCTTACGGATATGTATCAGTTGAGAAGTGATGCACATAAGCTTCGTCAGGGTGTTCAGTCACTTGAGATTGCAGTTGCGGAGAGTTTGGCAAAGGATCATGTTCTTGTATCTCAGTTGTCAGTTGCATACGATGCCTTGGAGATGGTCGAGGATCAAGATAAAGTTTTTAATTGGAGAGAGCAGCACCTTCTCAGAACAGAAATATGTGAGAAGATTTCTACCAAATTGTTTTCACTCAAGGATGATGTAGTTGGAGTGCTCGCACGTGTCAGCGGTTTCGTTGTTCAGATTCCGTGTCATTATCTTCTTGAAGATGGCATGTATGTTGAGTTGGACAAAGTACAAGCAAAGTTCGAGAAGATGATTCGTGACAGCCTTGAAGGTGAACCTATAGCGCCTAAGTTAGAGAATATTTCAGTGATTGCAGCCAGTTTCAGAAAGGCGACTGAAGATTGTAAAGATGGTGTGCACACAATTACAGAAAGTGGCGAAGAACTAAAGAAACGGTATTTTTAGCGGCGTCAAAGTGCCAAATGTGAGAGAGATCGATGAGTTCTTGGTCGAAGTGTTAGACCGAGTTGACATGGAGTGATCGCCAGTTGGAACCGCAGTTAGTTTCAAGGGGTTGAGTCATGAGTGCTAGTTAACTTGACTTTCAGTCTTCAGTTCACTTGCTGACTTAACACATGCTTATCTCATTCTTGGAATTATCAACACAGGAGTTAGGGTTAGGGTTTCCAGTTAACTGAAGGTAGTGGCCAGTTAACTTTGCTTTAAATAAGGACGTGCATGCTTGCACATGGTCCATTTAGGTTAGATTTTCCAGTTAACTGATGGTAGCTTTCCAGTTAACTGTATAGTTTACTTCATTAGGGTTTATAATAACTTGCATGCATTGCAAGAACTGTAGTGAACTCAAGGTGATTTTAGGGTTACCTACACCTTGATGTATATAAATAAGAGCTTTTGCTCATTTGTAAATAACTTTTGCTTGAGAGAGAAATATATGCTGCGCCTACCTTGCCCTCAATATTGCTCTTTTGGTATTTGTTCATGTGTCTTCGCTATTGCAATTAATTGTTATGCCACATAGGGTTTCAAGAGATTGTAATGGTGGATTCTTTCCATAGTTTAGATAAATCTGTCTTGTGAATCTTTTTATCGTTATGATTAAGCGTTATGCCACATAGGGTTTCGTAAGATTGTGATGATAAAAACGTTTTGTGAAGTCTTTACTATGCTGATCAAGTGTTATGCCACATAGGGTTTCATAAGATTATCATGGTAAATCTTCTCATAGTTTAGATAAATCTGTTTTGTGAATTCTTTTGTCATTACGATCAAGTGTTATGCCACACAGGGTTTCATAAGATTTTGATGATAAAAGTTGTTTTGCGAGTCTTTACTGTTATGATCAAGTGTTATGCCACATAGGGTTTCATAAGATTGTCATGGTAAATTCTCAAATCTGTTTTGTGCCCAATAAGCTTGTTTAGATTGAGATGATAGTTGCACCACCTTGCCTTCAAGTAGAGAATCTAAACACGTTTATCGTCAGTTAGTCATAACCTTGCTCCATTTCCTCATGCTCTGATTTTCTTGAGGAGATTGGATAGATTAGTTTAGTTGTAGTTGGTAGATCTGCAAAACCAGAGAAAACTCAGCTGCAACGTATAAGTTCTTTCAAGAAAGTCTTGTGCCTCTACAGCTGAAACAAAAAGACAGGATTTAGTTTAGTTTATTTCCTTGCAAAATACTTTGTCAAGCACAACGAGGGAGCTTCCCCTCCTAATTTGAAGAGCACTCATTGCGTAGTGTACATAGGCTGTGCGTATCAACTCTTACTCTAGAGGTGCTAGTTCTTACGCCAACATGAGTTCAACACTCAAAAATTCTTCCATGCCTCTCCATCAACTTGGGCGCATTTTGCCATGGCTGCAGGATGGAGTTCCAGACTTAGAAATTTTTCTCGTTTTTTCGCCAGTTTTTCATGCCCTGCGATTTATAGTAAGCCCTGATCTTGTATCTCTGGAGCTTAGAACGACTTGAAATTTTGACCACTGCATCCTCATAACCTTGTTGTCTTGTCGACACTGCCATTTTTAATCACCCTGCTATTTTTAGCCCATTTCTGGAGGTGGTTTACTATAAATAGTAATTGCTTGTTTCTGATAGCTCTACTGCTCCGATTAACTTGAAATTTGAATGAGGCGCTCCTCACCACGTGACCTGACTGTCGATATCAACGCATGCACTTGACTTGCTATTTTTAGCCAGTTTTCAAATTGACTTACTATAAATATAAAGTGCTCCATTTGACGAAATTTTACCCGGTAGGTGAAGGATGCGTCACAGTGTTTACCCGGTTTTCAAAAAAATTTACTTTTACCTCTCTTTTTAGGCACAGTTGGAAACCCTAATTCGCTGGTATCAAAATATCTGTCACTCTGCGTTTTACTGGCATACTGATACTGGTGATTACGGCTCTCGCAATCGGCGCACGCCAGAAAAATAAAGTTCCTTTCTTGAGTGATTATCTCCATTTGCATGTCACACTCACCGAAGCTCTCGAAAAACCCATCAGAATCACCCGACATGCAAAAGAAACCGACATGCAAACCCTAGCCTGGAAAGACTGAATTCTAAAAGTTGTCGTCTCGTTGTGCATGTTATATCATTGCGAAGGTCTCGAAAAACCCAGAAGGAATACACAGACATGCAAAGAAAAACTCTGCATCGAGCCTTGAAATTTGTCCCGGAAGTTGAACTGCTAAAAATAGTAAGTTGCCTGTTTTCGCTCAAATTTTGCACGCGAGTAGCTTGATGTGCTCTGAACACAGTGTGACTGTCGGAATCTCAAAAATGCTGACAGATTGCCTGCAATTGCATACTTACTAAAAATAGTAAGTACCTCGGAATTCGATGAAATTTTGCTGGGAGCCTGCTGGAAACATGTTGACAACAATGTTAAGCTCAATTTTCAATATATTCACTTTATTCGACCTCGGACTGACCAAGAAAGATGAAACCCTAATTTTCAGACTTGGTCAATTTTACGCTTAAGCTCAGTGATGGGCACAATTCTTGAAAGGCAGTCATCAGAAAAGAGACAGAGAAGGAGAGAGAGAGAGAGAAAACCCAAGCCAAAAGACTAGAATGGAGCAAAAATTAGGGGGTCCCCATTTTGAATGGGGCGATGTGTGAAAAGGTCACAACAGTACTCCCACCGTGAATGATGGCATTGTTGTTTTATGCTCCAATGTGTCTTTGAACACAGTCACTTAAAGATTTTGGTTGCTCACCTAGATAGTCTTCCTTTGTTTATTATCTTATAGGGTCTTCCCCCTCCTCTTTTGTTATTATACTTGTTGACAGATTTGCCCTCTTCTTAGGTTAGCCCTTGTTTGTGTTTATTTCATAGTTCCACGGAGTTTCTTGACAAGGGGACGCAAGGATGTGGGAATAGGTTTCGGAGATGGGGGGACCAAAGGCCTAAGTTTGGGGATGGCAAGGTACAGCGAGGGGACGGTGGTGGGGTGGCGGCAATAAGACACATATAGTACTTGAAAAAATAGTTATAAAAAGATGTATAAGTATAAGGATTACAAATGAAACTTTGGTGAACTAGTTTTAAACATTTGAATTTTGAAGTGAACATTAACTTGGCATCACTCCTCTTCTTGCTCCTCCTCAACCCTCTTGCTCTTCATTCTCACTCCACCTTACACTTGCAGCTCTCACTCTCACACTCGCACTATTAGATTCTTGTTGATTTGTTTTGGTGAATTGCAAGTGAGGATAGGAGGCACTTTTATGTAGTTTGTGGGGTTTGGGTGAGTCCCATAGGCCATTAGGGTTCGAACTTGGGCACGAAGTTCAAAGAAAGTTTTGATTTTTTTATATGATTTGATTCTTGTTCGTCTAGCCGTAGGAGATGCTTGGGCATCCTTGAGACAATCAAGAGACTCCTAGGATTCCCCCAAACATCTCAAGAATGCCTCAACGTCCCCATCATCTTGGACATGACATAGCTGATGGCGAGGCGGCAAGGGACATCCTCTCACCCCACCCCCACCCAATCCCCAAGTCTTTGAGACATCCCCACCCCAAAAACACGAGGTTGTGAGGGGGGGGGCCGTGGGGGGATGGAGATGGATGCGTCCTTGTCGAACACTGGTTTTGAATGACTGCACCCATCCATTGTCTTCCCAATTTTGATAGGGATATATATTATCATAAATGTAAATACACATGTATTACATAACCACGTAGATACATGTCACCTAAACCAATAAATAGGTGATTTGCAACATTCAATGCAAAATGTACATATAAACAAGCAATCACTAGGTGAAACTTGATGTTGTCAAATATCAATCTCCTAAATGATCTACCTCATTAGGTCTCTCATACCCATAAATAACTGATGAAATGGACACTAATATGAACTTGATGACCTAAGAAATTATCACCAATGTAGCAAAACCAATGATTTCATTACATATCCATTTTTTTAATTTTAAGACTAATCTAATAAATGGTTCATTTTAGATGTGTCACATTAGGAGGTAGTTAACCCATACACCCCTAGCAATTAACTAGTCATAGTGATGGCTTGATTGGTTAAAATGTAAATAATTTATAGCATAAATCTTACTCATGCAAATGAAATATAACTCTCTACAAAAATGGTAACTTTTAACCTCCTCTAGACCAAAATATTTTGTACAGTCTCACAGTGTATCATACAACAAACTCACAAATCATTGAGGTTAAGAAAGACAACATAAGTAGAAAAACAAAAACAAGGAAGTGCATTGTATTAAATTTCATTTAATTCCATGGGCACTATTAAACTAGGTAAATGTTAGCTTCTATTCAACTATATATTTGAATGGAACACTATTCGAAACTTAATACAGCAAGGGTTCTTTAAACTATTAATTCAAAGTAAAAATGAAAAGCAATAATCTTCTCACCCATCAAGTACAAGCTTTAAGGGTTGTATCAATGCCGATATATGACCAGATACCTGCCATGGGAAGAAACATTGTTAAATTTATTAGCATCAAAAGGATGATGAACAACACCATCGAACTGGCAAGATAATTCTATTCAAAATTGGACCTAGTGAAAACTATTGAATCATAAACCTGCACACGGGGGATTAACTTTGTAAGTGTTTTCATAGCAGCACATCTGATCTCTACAGGTGCATTTGAATTGTCTGGCCTAAATATCCGAATAAGAGCAGGAAGAAGCAAGTGCATGTGTTCATCTAATGCACCTAGAAAAGGATAAAATTTTATCAGTGATCTTGTAATTTCCCTGAAATGGGATCTTATAGTAAACTCAAAACATCAGAACTAAAAAACTATAGTGGTATAAAGAAGTATGATATTATGTCTGACTATAAAAATCTAAAATCTTCAACGAAAAGACTTTGTTAGCTACCCCTCTGAACGAATTACTTAATTTCACTACATATTTTACTTTGGAAAAAGGAATACAAAACCAGATTTGCTTACTGCCAAATATTTCAAGGGTATGCAGAATAGCAGGCACATAGCTGTAGTTCCCACAGCGTTCAGCATCAGTTAGAACCTGGATACAGCAAGGTAAAATCTCTGGTAGGTATGCTTGAAACTCATCATTCAGAGCCAAGCAAAGCTGCTCCACTAAATGTAGGATCTGTTGTAAAATAGGAAAGTTACAATTAGAATCAAGAGAGTAACTACATGTTCTCAAATCCACTAAACAGCAATACTATTATTTTATGTATCTTCAGAGAGCTCCACTCACTGCAGACTGGTGACTATGGTGACTAGTGGCTGCCAAACTAAATGAAGACCAAAATTCCGATATAAGTGCAAGTAAATCTGGTAAATACTTGCGTATATGCTGCAACATACCACAAAGCAAGTTAATATTACAGTATTCTTTAACGTCTCCAGAAAATGAATCAAATAAGCTCCCAGTATTCATCAAAGGAACACTAAATCCAAATCATCAGTGAGAATATGCATCTTTACCTGGCGTACAATAGAAACCAAGGTTCCTAGCTTCCATGTTATGAACTCCTTTAAACCCTCTTCACAAGTATGAACAATGTGGAAAAGATCAGGTAAAACCTGCAATAAACATTGATGAATACATTCACAAAGTTAACATTAAGATGTATGGATTACTATAGATATCATCTTTACAATAGCAAGAAAGTAAATTCCAATTCTTGTTTTATTTCTTTCCTAAACAAGAGAAATTAGAGTCATTCTGCAGTCCTTCACTATCATTGCTACATTGACTATGCACATGTTTTTGAATAGATAAAGTTACTTTTAGATTGACTACACATACAGTTTTCAATTAAAAATGTTCTACTGTTCTGCAATATCCTTGATTTTACAAAAACCTAAAACTGAAGTAAGACACCTAGAATTTAGAAGTTCTACTAGCAGGGTAACTAGATATAACAGAAAATAAGTGAGAATACAAGGAGAACAATAGAATACTGGAATCTGCTTCAGCACATGCACTTAATTCAATTCAACAATTGGACTGTCTTGATCTCCTTTCATCCTTTTAATCACTAACCATTTTCCCTTCAACAAAAAGAATTTGTATGAAAGGGCTTAATCACCTGGAGGAACCCTCAAATAGTTCGATCAGTCAGACTCTAATAATGATGTAAGAACCCTGCTGGTTCTAACCCCTGCCAACTGATATGTTGATGATGCAATTTTGTTTTGTTTTGTATGTCTTGCAATTTTTTTGTGGTTTTATAGCAATATATGATTTTTTTTGTATTTTCTCAAAATAGTGCCAAGCAAGGAAAATAACAAGATACATATACAAACGCTAATGAATTTCAACTGCTGCAAATGATATTTATTTATTGAAGAATATATACAAAGCTTTTATATCAACAATGCATACCCAGAATCCAAGAAAAGACCATCTTATCAAATTCTGGAATTTATTGCAGCAAGCTGGGGCTTCATGGATTGCATAGCCTGCCTCTTAAATCAACTTCTCCACCTTGGAAACCACACCAAAGTCACCCAAAAGGCTAGACGCCACAAATGGTGAAGAAGAGGGCTCAAGACTCAAGGCATTTTGACCTAGATAGAACACGCCAAAGCTGGGAGTGGTACAGCCTGTAGATGCAGCAGCTGTACGGCCTCTAGAAATATGTGCCCAATGTTATTAAATTCAGCCACAGCGTTTATTGCCCTTCAATTTTTTTTTTTAATCATTTTAAAATAATATAAAGTTTGCACTTTGGAATATTAAAATATGTCCTTGAAATTGGCACCCAAATTATTAATTAAAATAGCCCCCTTTTTAATGACTAATGACCCCTCAAGTTATAAAGTGCAATTATAACTGAATAATATAATTTTATAATATTAATTATTATTAAAGTTACCTTTAATCTTTAATAATAATTAATCGTTATAACTTAGGCAATACTCCTTATTTCACCAAACCAAATGAATCTCTGGAATCAACATTGCCAACAAATCAACTTCAGGTGCCCTGCTATAAATAGAAATACTGGCTAACTGACTTACTATAAATAGTAAGTATGTGAAACTGAGTCAAACGAAGGCTAAACCTAAATCAACTGAGCTCTAAAGAAGAGAATTCACACTAATCACTGCCAAGAAGGGCCCTCTTACCATTTGTGTTAGCCTACGAGGGCCAAGAATAGGCTAAACCATCATAAAACAGAATCACGCTAAAAAGGGGACATTACAAATGAACTGACAAGACAATAAATGATAGGAAAATCAGGATGGAAAGTTTGCATGCAAGGTGATTATACAAAAATGGAAAACCCTAACAAAACCCAAAGGACATGAAAGTACTCTTTATGCATGATAGCAAAAATCATCCTTAGGAATATATCACCGCACCAAAAGATAAAGATGTTTTCAGTTGATTGGGATTTACAAGGAAAAACTGGGAAAAATGGGATAGGGTTATGGTTAGGGAAAATCTTGGGTTAGAGTTAGGGTTAGGCTTAGGGAAAAATGAGAAAAAAATTACCATAGAAATCACAAGAACCCCCAAAAAATCATGATTTCTGAACTTTTTCGAAGTAGATCACCAAAACATCTCTCAAATTTTGGTTGATCAATTAAATCGGAAAAAAACTAATTTTAAAAGAAAAAGTAAACCCGGACAAAGCACTGATTAATTGTGATAAATCACCATATTTTGCAAATTTCTGTAACTATGTTGTGACCTTAATCCATTGAATGGAATAATTCAGTTAAGTTCAACAAAGGACAAAGCATATTTTCTTTACAAGACAGTCAACTTTTATTTGAGCTCATGTCATGGTTATCAATTGGCAACTTGCAAAGTTTTCAAGCAGATATCTCAAAAGTCAATCTTCACATTTATCCTGATAGTACCGAAAAGCAGGAAAAAGGAACATAGCATTGATGTTATGATAAAGATATTAGAATTTTTCTTTTGCCCTCCGCTCCTTCAAGGGACACTTTTCATTCCAATACAACTCAGGCACAAAAAAGATACTACTAGGACCCAACTTCTGAATTATTAGTATATTTGCATCAAAAATCTACCTTCCAGCAACTCCCTATAATGCCCCTCTTCATCCTGTACTTTTAAATAAGGAAATTAATGGACTCAGGAATATTAATGACAATTTATCCCAATGACCTAGCTTTTACCCAAAAGCCCTTCAATCCCAAGACGGTCTTTCATGCAAAACATTTTCACAGAATTTCAAGGGCCTTATTGTTCTCAAAAACTATTTGCAACTTCATTAAATACATAGTCTTAGATTCTACACAAGCCAAATGAGACCCCACTTGCCAAATATGATCTCCTATGTTACGGTTCAGGTTCACATTAGGGCACCCTAGTATGGCAAAAAAAAAATTGGGTTGTCTTTGTTTTGGGTATATTGTACCCAAGAAAAAGAAAATAACATAAATACATACATATTTGCAACCTATAAACAGGAATTTGGTTCAAAATACCAAATAGCATGCATATAATGAACAAAACCACCATATAAATTAAAAATACGACTTTAATGTCAATTTGTCAAACTCAAACATCATGATAAATATTTATTGTTCACTATTAAAATAATAAAATAAGCAATCAGCATCATATGGGTTTTCATAAAGATCATCATCATCATTGACATTAAATGATGTAGGAAGATTAGAAGAACCACAGGAAATGCCACTAGCACTCAAACTGAAAGTATGTTGACTATCTAACTGGAAGCATCCAAGTTAGTATGCTCTGACTTTACATCCAACAACTTTGTTACTCCTTCCTTGTAGCCAATTTTTGTGATAGAAGGCACATTCTAGAATGTATGTAAAGTTAAACGAATTGCTATGCCTTTTTTGATGCAATCACTTGCACTATACCGAGTGGATGGAAGAAGTACTCCAATTCTACTCAAATGAATATGAACTAGCAACCTATTGAAGCAAAGCTAGAGAGTTAAGAGTTATAAAACATAAATGAGAATTCAAACAAGAAAAATATTATTTTAGAAATGAAACAAATATCTAATTTTGAAAGTTTTAGGTTCTTTTTTTAAACAAAACTCACTTGCAATAAGACTTTGATTGCAAGAGGTTCTAGGTGTTGGAATGTTTGGTGATGGAGGAACAACCAATTGTGAACATCCTGTTGGAAATATTGTCATTGATGTCAAAATAAAAGGATGAAGTCATTGATGACAAATGAATGGACAAGATTGAGAAAAAGAGAGATTGTAGAAATAATGCTTATAATATGATAAGTTTAAGAAAAGCTAAATGTTACATACAATGATGAGTATAAGAGGGACGTGTAAGCACTGGTGACAAAAACAAAGTAACTGTTTGTGGGAGTATGGAATACGAGTGGAGCCTTGCTTAGATATATGTTGATTGGACTATAATCTATTATCAACTTAATGACATGTTTGAGTCGTGATAAGAGTCTCTAGCAATGATTGGCTTTATCACCTGCTGTGGATGTGGCACATTACATCGGGTCATTGATCTATTCCCCAGCCACACAAAGAATATCACATCTCTCAGTCACGCAAAGAATATGAGAAATGCAGAGAGTTCTCAGCAGACGATGCCTCTTGTCTGGAAACAATACCGGAATTTGATTCAAAGGTAAATGACAGAGTCAAGATATCTACAGGAGGACCCGATAATAATTCAAGCTTTCGAATTTGGGCATCATAGCATGTACATAAAGTTTCAAGAGAAAGATAAAATCATACAAGAAAAATAAATCAAATGTGAAATGACATAATTGTGGACAATCCGATAGTAGTGAGATCTCAACAACCATTGGAGTCACGAATTCTTTAACCAAAGACTCGATAGCAATGAGGTACAGAATCTGGAAAAGGGCAATAGATAAAATCTCAAGTACAGATCAGAACATAAAAGTCCAGATCAGAAGCTTTCACTATTCATATTTACATCGTGGCTTATTCCTTGAAGTGATCGTGATCAATATTTGAAACAAACTAAAAGAATCAATCCAAAAAGCAATACGTATCTGTTAAAGGCAAAATGCGAATGAAGAAAGCACGGTAATCTGTATTAAGGAGATAAAGCGAGCATCAAGAAGCAATAGAAAGATAAGATTTAGTTAATCTGAAAAAGCATGAGCTAATAAAGATGTGTTACGGGAAAAAATCAATATTAAAAAGACACGATTCAGACAGATGAAAAGGCACGTAGTATTAAGAAAGACGTATTTTGGAAAGACGTCCATTTGTCTTGAGAACGATTACAAATTAAATTAAAATTAATTTAATATATTCTCAAACTGACGCAATCACCAGAAGGCAAATGAAATCAAAAGACTTGTTTTTAGAAAAAACGCGATTAGAAGAAAACGGTTTTTCTGAAGCAACATAACCTCTTCTTGTAAAGGCTTGGATATTGGTCAATCATTTTCTATGATAATAAGGACAGGTCTGTAGTTATTCTGAAAGACTTATTCTTTCATTAAAGAGATATCGATCTGTTCATTAAGAACAGATTTAACAAATCAGAAACAAACATTCAATAGGTGTCTCAAGGAGAGGTGTCTATTGAAAAAACTATGTGAACAAACAACATGATCTTTCTTTAAGTGTTGCAACCTTTGAGTAGCTTATATATGTGGCATCAAAATCATTTTTGAGAGTGTGGTTGGGTAAGTGAGCATTCTAAATCTGAAGTCCCATCTCCTTGTGTGGGCTAAGTGTGAGATCATTCATCACCAAAGGCAGATTGGAGGATTGGGATAGTGCAGGTCAGATTGAAGGCATCATCTTGCAATCATCAAGTCAAGGTTTGGTGCCTTGCATTAGGGGTTGGTGCTCCTTGTAGGTTGGTGCCTACTAAATAGTTAAAAAGGTTTGGGTGTCCCTTGTAGGTTGTTGCCTACTAAATCATCTCACTTGTAAATCAAGTAGGTTGGTGCCTACTTCCATCTAAAAATATATTTAATATTTCAATAAATTGGTATCAACTTGTGTAAATTGATTCATATCTAAAGTTGGTGTTGATGAGAATTTAAGTTTGTGTAGAAAGTTGTCAAAGTGTAAATTTGTGTTGATTTACTGATACACCCCTTCCCCCCGCCTCCCCTCTCAGTAAATCTTTTGTGCTCTTCACATCCTTCTTATACTCAATGTTCCACAAAAATTTTGGGACAAGAGGACCAAGGTGTGGAGCCCCCTCCACCAAGCCCAAATTAAAGCCTTTGAGACCACATATACTATCAAGGCACATGCCATTTTTCATAATTTTATCACTATGTCTTCACCAACACCAAGTCCTCTCTATTTCTAACCCAATCCTCATATTTCAAAACACTAACAGTGAAGCTATAGAATCTAAACAGTCTAAATGATGAGGATTGCACAAACAAAGATGGGAATATCATCATTCTTGAATCTTTTTATTTATTTTCTTCTTTGTATTTTTGGTTCTAGTAGATGAATTTTTAGAACTCCTTACAACAGTTAGTAGAAACTTGAAACTCACAAACATTTATGAAAACTTGAAAATAATGAACATCCACAACCACCCCAACCTCATTGCTTCCTCCACTCTCCTCTAAGCTCAAGGTGGTGGCAACATATGAATTAAGAAATATTTGAGCACTAACCTCCTAAAGTGAAGAAAGTGTGCATACGAGTAAACAAAAACAGTAACAATTTTTTTAATAGTCTATTTTGCCAAATGGTTCCAACTTAGTCCTTTTATCTTTAGGCACATGAACATACACAGGACAACCAAAGATTCTCAAGTGACTAACCTCAGGCTTCACAACTATGAAGGCTTCTTCAGGAGTCATGTTCTCCAAAATACGATGGGGGCTCCAATTCTGAACATACATTGCAGTTCTAGATGCTTCTGCCCAAAGGAAGGTTTGTAAGTTTTGATCATGGATCATGGCTTTAGCTGCTTCAACAATGGTTATATTCTTCCTTTCTGCAACACCGTTCTACTGAGGATTGTAAGGGACACAAAACTCCCTTTTAATCCCAACCTCGATACAAAAGTTATGGAAGCCTCCAGAGATGTATTCTCCTCCGTTGTCAAATCTCAGAACTTTGATCCTCTTCCCGGACAAGTTCTCTACTTGAGCCTTAAATTCTTTGAATTTCTCAAGTACCTCTTCAAATTCTTTAGTCTTTAAGAAATAAATCCAAGTCTTTCTAGAGTAGTCATCAATGAAAATTACTTAATACAAGAAACCACTCAAAGAAGCAACAGACATTAGACCACACAAATCAGAATGAACAAGATCTAAAATACATTTAGATCTACTTTCACTACTATGAAAAGGACCTTTAGCATTCTTACCCAATGCGCATCCTCGGCAAGTACCTTCATGCTCCTGACTGAGTTTTGGAAGGCCAGTGACCATCTTCTCCATGGATGGAAGTGCTCTGAAATGGAGGTGAGCAAGTCTTCTATGCCAAAGCTCACTTGAACTGGTAGAATTATGCAACAACACCTACATTGGACGAATGGAAAGTCTATAGAGACTCTCTTGCCGAACACCAATCACTCCGGCTGTCTTGATGCTAGAGTTCTTTGGCCAAGCAAGAACTTTTCCCTCGGAAAATGCAACTTGATATCCCTTGTCCTCCAAGGCTGAAATTGATACAAGGTTCCTCTTGATGCCTGGTACAAATAACACATCACTCAAATGAAGAGAAATGTCGGAATCTAGGTGAATAGAGGAGGCTCTAGCACCTTTCATAGAATAGCATGCATCATCTCCAATTATGACTTGAATGATGGTGTCTCTCTCCACCAAGTCTGAAAGATGTTCTCTAAATCCAGTAATGTGTCGAAAAGCGCCACTATCAATCAACCAAGTGCTGCTATCGGTTAGAACATTGCTTGATAGGACAAAGATAAATAGAAATCCACTTGAATTGTCTCTTGAATCCTTCTGAGGAGAGATCTCATCTACATCCGCAGTAGTAGCATGTTGTTTTGGTCTAGTTGCATAATCTCTCGCATAGTGACCAAACTTGTCACATCTGAAGCATTCTATATGGGAGAGATCCTTCTTCTTCTAAGATTCAGGAGCACCATCCGATCTTCTATCTCTGTTCCTCTTGAAATTGCCTTTCTTTCCTTCTCTTCCTTTCCTCTAAAATGTTTGAGCAGCAAGAACATGATTGTCTTCATTGTTAGAACTTAGTCCAATACCTCTTGCTGCCAATCTTGATTCCTCTTGGATACAATCTGCCCTAAGTCGATCAAACTTTGGTAGCTTCAATCTTCCACTAATACCTTGGATGAATGGCTCCCAAGATTGAGGAAAACCGTTGAGTGCCAACATGACTAAATCTTTGTCATCAACCATATCACCAATGGCACAAAGCTGATCTCTCAACTCGGTGATCTTCATCAAGAAGGAGATGACTGAATCTCCTTTCGCCATCTTGATGTGATGAAGTTGTTGCCTCAATGCAAGAGCTCGAGTAGCGGTATTGATCTCATATAGTCCCTCCAAAGTCTTGAACATCTCTCTCGCTGTCTTCAACTTGGAGATAATAGGCACAAGGTGATCCTTCACAAAATCAATCAATATCTTCTTGCCCTTTGTGCCATTCTTCCTCCATTGAGTCTTCCCAGTCTCATCGGAAGGTTCAGGTACCTCGTTCTCCACGAACTCGATAATATCATTTTCTTCTAATGCAATAAGTACTCTAAACTTCCAAGAGGTGAAGTTGGAGGCACCATCAAGTCTATCTTCAACCTTAAGCCCATTCACCATTTTCGTAGATAAGATAGACACACAAAGATGAAAATGAGAATATAAAATAACACTGCCTATAGAAATCTGATCACAATTTTGCTTAAACCCACTCTGATACCATGTTAGATTTAGGATCAGAAATTAAATAAGCAGATATAGAACAATTTAAACAATTTGACACAGCATATACCCTAGGAAAACCCTCCAACTTGAGAGAGAAAAAATCCCAGCAACAATATATCACTTATATATTGAATAACAAACAACAATTCGCTTTACAATAAGGCCAATTACAAGGCCAAATTAACAGCACCACACTTGATGCAATCCAAGATAATATCGATCTCCTTGTAGATGATAATTTCGACCCTCTTGAAGACTTTGATCTGCTGAAGGTAATGCTCGATTTTTTACTAAGTGCAAACTTAAATGATCATGAAAATGAATAATGGATCGGGGAGAGTGATCACCTATATATACAAAATGAATGTGACTTCTTCCAAGAGATGCGACTCTTCTTCAAGAAGTTGGCCATCATGAAGAGTGGCGAATATCAAGGAGAGGTTGGCTACAATAATAAATATTGTTTATCTCTTCAGTGAAGCGCTTCTTCACTAAAAGGTGTCTCCAATAAATTAAATAGCCGTTAGACTATATTTCATTTATTATGAAGTCGCAGCTGGAAGTAGAGGCCCGCAGCTGTATTCTTCAACAGTCTTGAGCCCTTTATAAGGGGAATGTCCCAAGGACGTTTCCCTTGTAGAGATAGTGGGGGGGACATCTCATCCCCATATTTGTATCCCAAGAACATCCCCATTTTGGAAACTACTTGTTTTTGGGGGGGAGCATGTTCTCATGGAACACTACTTATATGTGTCATGAAGAGTGGAAATACTTTGACCATTTGAGTATACAAAATCGACAAACTCATTTGTGAGTAAATACTCTAATGCAAGATCAAGTAAGAGTCTAGCAAACTTGTTAGTGCTTTAACTTGTATTATTTTAGAGTGTTAGTACAAAGGATGCATATTTCAATAAAATGAATGTAATAAATCACACTCATATACCTCTCCCAAACAAGGCTTATTTAATTATATCATTGAGAGGCAAGAAGTGATTGTATTATGGAGAGACAATCAATATATAAAAGAGAATATATGTTTTGAAATAGGAGATGGACTAAGCACCCAGCCAACTAATTAATGTTAATAATAATAATGTGTGGTTATTATTAACATATTTATTACAATGATGAAAAATCAATATAATAGTATTATATTTCAACAATTCCCAACTTATTACATCATATTGTCAAAAGAGCAAATCACGAAAGTTCAAAAAAGCTTTGAAATTTGTTGCTAAAAGAGATTTGGTTAAGATGTCAACATGTTGCTTTAGCAGAACAATACTAACATTGAATATATTCAATGTTGATGTGTGTTTTATCATACACCAAACATTCAGAATAAAAATGTCCAAAGACACTTTATCCCCTCTTGAAAAATCACCGCGTATGCTAAGATTGCGAGAAGATCATATGGCGATTCCAAGGTTTCTTTAGTCGGGTCTCGACGTGTGGATAAGCTCAATGGTCGTTGTGATAATGCTGGTAATAAACAAGGGGACTTACGTAGAAAGTCTGCACAAGCTAGGGACTTAGGAAATTTATCTTTGTAGGTTCTCAATTAGGACTTTCAATTGTGGATCTCAAAAAAAATGGCAAAAAGAATAGGGTTTAAGAAATCTAGTCTAAACCTAAGAAATCAAGAGACAGTAAGGACTTGGTGAAGCGAAATAAACCACACTTTGTTTCGCCTCCTGCAGGACAACATACGCAAAGTGGGTGCAATCTTCAAGGGGTTTGTGAGAATAATTTTCAAACCTCGGATAAGGTTGAAGTTAGGCTTCCACACTTAGGAGCTCAGGCTAACTTTACGCATCGGATGAAAATCATTCATCCGAAGAAAGTATGAGCTACACTTCACCAATGAGTCGATACGATCAATCTTTCATTCAATTAACAACTTTTCAAAGCAAATTCTATTTAATCTAACTTTAATTCTAATCTATGGCGGAAGATAATATGTAACCTCGCTTACTATTCAACAATAAGAAGTGATTCAAGGCAAATCATGCTCAAGAGCTTTTATCATTCAAAATAGTCTCAATGCGACAATATACATAACAAGTCTCCACACAAAATGAAAATGAGAGAGCACTAGTTTATATAGAGCTCCAAAAATGAAATAGACGGCCGAGATTTAAACAAGATTAACGGCCCAGATTGTTACAACCAAACCCTAATTAGGGTTTCCCAAAATAACAAGAGTTAACCATCAGAAAACTATCAGAAAAGTGGCAGTTCCAGCTATAATCAAGGAGAGGCGTCCTTATCCATTCGAGTGGCATTGTGTTTGGCGAATCTGGACACTACGGCAATGACTTCGTCCATCGTGACAGGAGGTAACATGCTGATCCAGAATTCGAGTCCGTCCAACTTCTCGGCGCATCTGGCAAAGGTACCTTCCCAATCTGTCTCCTGCTTCTCAAATTCCTTTCGAATGGATGAGAGTCTTGCCACTCTCGTGAAGTCCTGCTTCGAAAATGGTCCAGCGGTCGGGAAGAAAGTTTCTTGAACTTTTGCTTCAGTCTCTCTAACTGCATGTCGTTCTCCCGGATGACTTCACGGTCGAACACATCTGTAGTTATCATGCACATCTTCTCCTGGATTTTCCTGACCTGTTCTTCAATTCCAAGCCCATCGATTCTCGCCTTCTCCAATACTTCTTCTCTTATTGTCACTGCCCAAAACCAGTGATGAAAATCATATGCTGCCCCTGCAGCAATCACCTTTTTATCAACTAACTCCTCCCTCGGAGTGCTTTTCAAAATTCTAAGGCTCGGAATAAGCCTTTCTTGCATATCCGGGATACCATCCCATGTCTCTGCCATATCCATCAACCTAGAAAGAAACGAAGAGGTTCGTCCATAAGCAAGCGCCAACCTCTCCATGAACAAGGCAGCCTCCATGCCTTCACCTGCCATCCAGTCTTGCGCTTCCCTGGCTGTCACCATTCCATGCTCAACTTCCTGAGTCATCTCCTGTGATGAATTGAGGAGAGGAGGAACAGTTGCATTGCCTTGATCTAGCGGCTGGGTCAAATGTTGTATATTCTTTGAGACGTTTGACCTCCTTTTTATACTCTTTCTTCTTGGTCACTTCCTTTTCCAGTCTCGCTTTAATGGTCGAGACGGAATTATCTAACTCTTCTACTTCCTGACCTTTTGAAGTCGGACCAAGGTCAACAGTGGTGATAGCATACTCCTGCGGAGTGATTTCGTCCTGTGGCTTATCCACTGTAGGTACTGCAATGTGCACGGAACGGTTGCCTGTCTCGTTCCTCTGGATGGTGGAAAACTTCTTGGCGGGCTTCTTGGTAGCAACTTGTTCTAATCTTGCCAAGAAATCGGCAGTATCGTCCTCTTCTTCCTGTTGAGCCTCAGCAGGCACCTGAACTTTCATTCTTTCTAATAGCCAGTCTGGAATGGTTGACTGTTCAATGCCATCCTCTACTTGAACCTCGTCCTCGTTTGGAACATCCATGACTCCTCTGAGGGCGGAAATCATTCCTTCCTCTAAGTCATTATCCCGGACATCCATGTCATTGTCTGAACCTAAAATCTCTGTGCCTGCTGGTGATGCAGGCTCTTCATCATCTAATTGGATAGGTTCATTGTTCACTTCCTGAGCTGCAAGCGGTTCGAGCATCTCAACCAAGGAGTCGTCTATATTAGCCACCAAATGGTCAACATTCCTGGACGCCGCTGACCGAGAAGGTCCTCCTTTATGCTTCTTGGAAACAGGTTCTGCACTTGGCACCATTTCTTTTCTTTTCTCTCCAATCCCAACCAAGTCTTGATGGGATGCCCCGGCATTAGAGGAATATGACTCTGATTCGCTCAACAGATCATATGTGGGCGTGATTCCTTTTTGTCTCAATTCCTGAACATGATCATCAACCCACCACTGAGAATATTTCGTCACTGGCCTCATTAGGGTGGCTAGGTCTGCATGCTCTGGCTCTGACCACTTCACTGGAGGGAGAGGTCGACTTTCCTCAAAGCGAGGTTGGACGTGGTTTCCGTTATCCTGAAGTTGATCAGGCACTCGACAGAACTCGATTGTTCTCATGAAATCTACGGACATCCTGGACCACATCTTTCGTCTGATCTCGTATTCATCGGCAGCATTTGCCCAATAATCCTCCAGTTCTGCCCTGTGCTTATATCTCCTTCCTTCCACTGTCCGGATATTATGATGTGGGTCATAATTGACCCTGGACTTGTATGCCGTGAAAGGGTACCATTGGATCTCCAGCCGTGCACTCTCAGCTGCTTGGGCGGATGGGCAGTACTCTAGCATGTTCCCGATGAAGAAAGGGAATGTGACGGACGCTTTCTTGGTCGGCCTCTGAATATTCTGGTACTCTTCTAATTGTCTCAAAACCTCGAGCAATACCATCCGATTAGTCGGATAGATAGGCAATTTGTAGGGATTTCCAGTAAATCCCTGGATCCTGATATATGTGAATTTCGGGAATTGGCTGAACCAAGACCCGTATTTGCTGATAAGGCTTTTTGCTTCATGGCTCAGCCTTTGATGTATTCCTCCTTGGAGCTTTCTGGTGATATGCATTAGGAATGCATCATGCACCCTCATGAAGTGAGTCTTTTCTTTCAATTGGAGCTGAGGATAGCAGTCGTAAGGCCTGAGCTCGTTCTCTCCATTGCCAATTCTGCCTTTGCAGACCAGTCCTGGATATCTGTATGATCTGGCCAATAGGTATATCACATATGAACTCATGTGAAAAGACTTAGTCTCTTCAAGGTTGATCAGTTGCTCGTGAAGGTTGTCACTTATCATCCGTGACCAGTTGAACATCTTAACTCCGGAGGTGACCTCGTCGATGAAGTAGTACATCCAGCTCTCAAAGAAGGCGCCTTGCGGATTGCCTGCGATCCTGTTCAGCATCAGCACGATATCTCCAAAATCTTCCTTGAAATCCGTGCGGCGAGGTCTCTTGGGCATCTTCTTGATTGATGGCTTTGGCTTGTCCATCCATACCTTGTTGACTGTGGTGGCGCACAAATCTGCCTTGCTGTCATATAGCATTTTGGTTTCTTCTTTGGTCTTATAGATCGTTCTTGAATGCTTAGGGATGCCAAAGGTTTCTTGAATTACAACTTCATTCAAATGTGCCAAGACTCGTCCGTCAGGGGCGATGATCTGTCTCTTTTGAGCATCATAATGGCGAGCACATTCCACCATTAACTCAGCACAATCCATGGCCGGTGGGAATCCAGCTGCTTGGAAGATCCCGTTTCTGACCATTCTTATGGCTATTGCTGTGGGAAGTCCCTTCTGACCGTATACTCTTTGCTTGAATTCGTCAAAATCCACATGTCCGAGGTCAGTATCTACAACATTCTTCCACTTTGAGATGACCTTGGTCTCCTTTTGGGCACCCTTATTGGCGAACTTCATTTTCAGCTTCCTTGATAATCCTCCTGCCGTGTCCGTCAACCTGCAGTCATAAAATTAACATTAATAAAAAGACTTTTAAAATAGTTTAAACCTCGTGCCTTGGATTCGAAAAAAAATAATAACTTTCAGCTGTTCAAATAATTAAAATATTGCAAAAAAGCAAGCTGAAAGTGACTTTGATGGAGTTGAAAATTCTTGCCAGAACTTCGTCAAGAGGAAAGGGCATAAAAAGATAGCAAATTTAATTAACCAATCCTCAAACCTCAGTGAAGGATCGTCAAATGTAAATCAGATTTAAAAATCTGATTTTTTTGAAAAGTGCGCCCCTCTTCAAGAAGAATTCAGCTTTGAAAAACTCTCTTTTTCTTTTCCTGCGAAAAATTCCTCAGCATAACACTGCTTCTCCTTCTGGACAATTCGACTTTGCCTATTGATGAATTGATTGCCTGACGATTTCGAGAAAGATCAAATTTCTCTTCAGCTGTGTGTGGAAAAATGAGTTGCTGAAACTCATTATAATGCTGAAAGATTGAATTCGATTTAGCAACTGCCATCTTTCTTCTCGATCCTTGATTTGTTTTCATTTTCCAAACAGGCAACTTTCCTTTTATTTTCCGACAAGGCTCAGTCTCGAACTTATCCGGACAAATCTCCTTGATCTTCAAAAATTCGATTTTCTTATTTTTATGCTTATCTTTGATTTTTCGAATTTTTAAATAAACGTTTAAATATTTAATTAAATTCGTGATGAATTTAATTTTTCTCGCTGGATTTCATCTTTGCCTGGCGTCCTTCATTTTCTTCCGATTTGTGTCTGGCAAATTTGATTCTGTCCAAGGTATTTTTAAATTCCAAATAGTTGAGAATTAATTATTAAAATATTAAAATATTTTAATTAATTCCAACCCGTTCGTCTTGGACCCATGGCTATCTCGATTGTTCTTCCGTTTTTCTTGGCTGAGAGTGTATTTTCCGATTTTGTCCTTGATTTCGTCTAGCCAAACCAAAATTCAAGCCATTCCGTCGAAATTTCATTGCCAGATCCTCATTTTTCTTTGCCAAGGCGAGATTTTAAGCTTATTCTCCTCTGCCAAAGTCAAATATTTCCTTGCTCGGTCGAATTTTTCTAGGCAATATCGTTGTCCGAATGTCTTTGCCGGTTGAATTTTCCTGACGTCTGACATATTCTTCATCCTTTTGGTCAAGGACGATCCTTCCTTTCCTTTTACCTCGTGCATTTTTCTTTAGCCAAAGTTGACAATTTCTTCGCATTTTCCATACTTAGGCAAATTTTGCCTTTCTTTTCCCTCATCGTATTAGGCATATTCCGTTTCATTCCTTGCCACATCCTGATATTCTTTAGCATTTGTCCCTTCAAGCTTGGCATTTGTCCTCTCAAAAATGTCTGGATGTCTAGCCAACGTCTTCATTTCTCATCCATTAGCCTCTATACTTAGGCGAATTTTAGAACTTTCTTTGGATTTGGCCTTGACACTTAGCCAAAAAAAAAATCTTGCCATCTTATCATCTTGGGCGGACTTCCTTGTCATCTTGGACGGACGTCATGGATGTCTTTGCTATTTTACCAACTTCTTCCAAGTGCATGGTGGACATCCTTCCTCTTTGGATATGCATCTTGGACGTCCCTCTTTTCTAGGGCGAATTCCCTTGATGTCTTAGCACTTATTCTCATCGTTTTATCCTTTGGAAATGATATAATGTTTGGCCAAAAATTATCCTTCCACCTTTTTAGGCTTTCACACTTAGCATATTTTGAAATTTCCCTCTTGGTAGGCATCAACACTTAATGAAATTTTAATTTTCCTCTACTTTATAAGTCTAGGCGGACTTTATTTGACTTTCAGCCAAGTCCCACCTTTTAAGGGCGGACTTTGTGACTCTTTTGGACGAGCTTCCAAGCATAGGGCGGACTTTGTGACCTTTTTGGATGTGCATTCTAGTGTTAGGCGGACTTTAGAATGTGTTAGGATATCCTTGTTGGTAGATGGCGGACTTCCAAGACCTTTTGGCACTTCTCTCAAGCACATGGCGGACTTCAAGAGATGCAAGGATATGCTTCTTGGAAAATGGCGGACTTTGGAGCTGATTGGCACATGCATGGCGGACTTTAGAAGTCTTTTGGATGAATCCCAAGATGCAAGGTGGACTTCATGAAGTGCAAGGACATCAAGGGCGGACTTCATAGCATGCATGGATGAGCAGGGCGGACTTTAAGACCTTTTAGGATGTCCTTCCTTGCTGCATGGCGGACTTCTTTGGTCATTAGGACATTTCTTCATCCATTCTTCTCATCCTCCATGGCGAATTTCAGCCTTGAGCAGATTTTCTACAAATTTCTCCATTTTTGAATTGATTTTCATGATTTCACCTTCAGATCTGATCGATCTTGACTGGTTTTTTGACTGGTTTTCCAGATTTTCGAACGTTTTTTGGTCTGATTTTCATGTTTTTGAACTTTTTTTGCAAATTTTTCAAATTTTTCAAATTTTTACTTTTTGATTTTCTGAGAGTTCTAGTGAGTTTTTCGGACTTCTGAGTGCGTTTTCAGAACTCGGGACCCTTCTAAAAATAGAAACTTTCCAAAAATAGAAACTTTCTAAAAATAGAAAAAGCAACCCTAAAAAATAGGGAACCTCGTTTGGTCCAAAAATGCCAAAAATGAAAAATCGAAAAAGCAACTTTTCCTAAAAAATAGGAAGTCTCATAATTGGCCGAATTCCACGGTCGATCTTGTCTGCGGGCAGCCGAGCTCCCCATAAACATCTACGCGATTCAAACGCTGATTGTGGCTTGGTTGAGGTAACCTCGGCGAACTAGCGCTGGAAACTCAGCAAAGTGATCTCCACCGTGCTTTGCTGCAAGGAGACAACCTAACGACCAGCGTTTGGGGTCCCATCGGTACAGGCGTGCGATGTCAGGTCACAACACCACCAGCGATAAGGATTCGATCAGCTACACTCCCTGCCCAATCATAATCAGAATATCCTTGCAACTTTAGGTCTACACTGGAAGTATATTTCAAGCCATATCCAACTATGCAACGCAAGTATCTCAAGATATGTTTAGTTGCAACTAGATGTATTTGCCTTGGTTCACACATGAACTGACTAAGTACACTTATTGCATAGCAAATATTTGGTCTAATATTGACTAGATACATCAACGATCCAATCAATTGCCTGTACATAGTGGGATCCACCAGATTTGAACTAGCTGCAGACTCACTTAACTTCTTCAAATTGGTTTCCATCGGTGTAGACATGGATTTGCAATCCATCATACCAAATCTCTTCAAGATGTCCATAGTATACTTCCCTTGAGTCAAAATGATCTCATTGGGTCTCTACCACACTTCCAATCCTAGGAAGTAATGCATATATCCTAGATCCTTCATCTCAAATTCAGAAGCTAACTCCTTGCATTTGATAATGAGATATTCTGCTCCTGTAAGAAATAGATCATCAACATAAAGAACCAAGATTAATGCCTCACCATCAACTACCTTGAAGTAAAGATTTGAATCAACATCATTTTTGGAGAAGTCGAAGCTCATTAGGTATCGATCAATCCTCTCATACCAAGCACGAGGAGCCTGCTTGTAATGTCCCCATTTTGGGATTACCCTAAATCTGCCTTGATTTCTTGAAGATATCCTTTTTTGATGGTCTAGTGTTCATATTGCATTCTTTTTCTCTTTTTCCTGATCAATCATAGGATAAAAGACATTCATAAATTTATTCATTTTTCTATCAGATAATCACAATTACTTATAAGGCTCAATAATTGCTACAAATATCTTTATTGTATAATTGTATATATATATATATATATATATATGTAATTACATACAATAATGTCAATGGAGGATAACATATCAGCAATGTTATAAGATAACTAGTAGCATGTATGATTTATTATTTCCCATGCAATCAATAAAAAAATAGATAATATTAAACAAATAGCATCATGTATGAATTACTATTAATTAGACCATTATTTAAATCTAGGATGTATTTATCAAATGTACAAGCATTTATCTAACTTATTATTTAAATTCATAAAATACTTATCTCCTTATATTCATAAAATACTTATCTACTTTCCATCTGCTTGTCTTTAGAAATTTCAGATGATCTTGCAGTCTATATTTTATCTCTTGTTTCCCCTTCTAGTCTCTATTTCTTTCCTCCTTCTATATATATCTCATTCCTTCCCTTTTTATATCTTCACATTCAAATGAGCGATGTATCTTTTTGAAAAGAGACATTCATTAGAAAAGACACAACCTTTTGAAATAATTGCTGCCTTTGAAAACTAATTCCAAACCTTTCTAATTTCTATTTTATTGTTCTCTACACACTATTGATAGATTTCCTTTTTACATCATCATTCCTTCACTCTTCTATCTTGTTCTTCTTAAAATCTGAAGTCTATTTTAATATCTCTTCCCACAAACTTATTTTATATCTTTATACCTCCATGAAGAGAGGCATCTCTTTGAATAGAGGTAACCCCACAAATGGACATGACTTTTAGTTAAACATTCCTTAATGATATCTTAAATTATATTCATTTTATTATTTTGTTTTGATGTGTATGACATTTTAATATTTAATTTTTTTGTAATATTATTTATATTTATTTATAGTATTATTTATATTTATTATTTAAATATGTATATTTTAATATTTATAATATTATCTCTTAATAATTATTTGATAATTATGATAATATTTATATTAATTGATTTTATTGTGTTATATTAATTTGATACATTTTTAGTATTTATTTTATTATTTAAATTGCCATTATTTACAATTTTATATTCCATAATTATCTTGTTTTAATCCCTTATCTCTTTGTTTGCTCCATTTATTTCTTTCAATATAAATTATTATATTTTATATTATAATAATATTAAAATTATTAGAATTCATATTTTACTATTTATGATATTATCTTTGATAATTTAATTATAATATTATCTTTGTGATAATAATAATTACTAATGTTTATACTTTTATTATGTATTTATCTTATTTAATTATTATCTTAATGTTGAGATTCCGGGGACATGACACTGCTTAAGGCCATACAAAGCCTTCTTCAATTTACAAACATGAGACTCCTTCCCACGAATCTCAAAGCCATCAGGTTGCTCGATGTATGCCTTTTCTTCAATCACGCCATTAAGGAATGCTGTCTTCACATCCATCTAATGTAGCTTCCATCCTTTAGCTGTTGCAATAGCAATAATGGTTCTGATGGATGTATAACGAGCAACCGGAACAAAGGTTTCTTCATAATCTATTCCCTCTTTCTGAGAGAATCCTCTAGCCACAAATCTAGCTTTGTACTTCTCAATGCTTCCATCAGCTGCATACTTGATCTTGAAAAGCCATTTAGAAGATACAACAGATTTCCCTTCTGGTCTTGGTACAATATCCCAAACATCATTCTTAATGATAGATTGATATTCTTCAGCCATAGCATCTCTCCATACTCACTGACTTGATGCTTCCTCAACACTAGAAGGCTCAAATTCAATGATATGGCTCATTAATGCAACATAGCTTGGAAATTTTTGTGGTCTTTTGCTTTCTTTGAATGTGCCTCTAGGTGCTACAAACTTTTTTGCCTCCTGCATTGTTTTCCTAGCCCATAGAGGTCTTTTTTGAGCTATGACAATATCTCTTGGCCCATTAGTTGGTTCCCAAGGCTCAACTGGATCACCATCCTCTTCTGGTTCAGTAGACTCCCTCTGAATCTCAGGAGTATGATCAATGTCCATGTCCTAAGGAGTCTCTTGGTCTTCATTATTTATCTCCATGTATGAACCTTTAGATCTTTTGAATGCAACATATTCTTCAAAAGTGACATCTCTGCTAATCTCTATCTGTTTCTGTCTTGGAATGTAAATCCTGTAGGCTTTTGAGGATTCATTGTAGCCCACAAATATTCCTTTCTTGCCAGATGCTTCTAACTTAGTTCTCTTATCTTTAGGTACATGGATGTAAATAGGACAACCAAAAATTCTCAAGTGACTAACTTCAGGCTTCACATTTGTGAAGGCTTCTTCAAGAGTCATTCTCCAAAATATGATGAGGGCATTGATTCTGAACATACACTGTAGTTCTAGATGCTTCTGCCCAAAGAAAGGTTTGCAAGTCTTGATCATGGATCATGGCTTTAGCTGCCTCAACAATGGATCTATTCTTCCTTTCTGCAACACCGTTCTGCTGTGGATTGTAAGGGACACAAAACTCCCTCTTAATCCCTACCTCAATACAAAAGTTACGAAAGCCTCCAGAGATGTATTCTCTTCCGTTATCAGATCTTAGAACTTTGATCCTCTTCTCGGATAAATTGTCTACTTGAGCCTTAAACTCTTTGAATTTCTCAAGTACTTTTTTAGATTCCTTAGTCTTTAAGAAATAAATCCAAGTCTTTCTAGAGTTGTCATCAATGAAAATTATATAATACCAAAAACCACTCACAGATGCAACAGACATTGGACCACACAAATCAAATTGAACAAGATCTAGAATACATTTTGATCTACTTTCACTACTATGAAAAGGACCTTTAGTATTCTTACCCAATGCACATCCTCGACAAGTACCATCATGCTCTTGACTGAGTTTTTGAAGGCCAGTGACCATCTTCTACATGGATGGAAGAGCTTTGAAATGGAGGTGAGCAAGTCTTCTATGCCAAAGCTCACTTGAACTCGTAGAATCATGTAACAATGCCTACATTGGATGAATGGAAAGTCTATAAAGACTCTCTTGCCGAACACCAATCACTCGGGTTGTCTTGATGCTAGAGTTCTTCGGCCAAGCAAGAACTTTTCCATCGGAAAATGCAACTTGATATCCTTTGTCCTCCAAGGCTGAAATTGATACAAGGTTCCTTTTGATACCTGGTACGAACAACAAATCACTCAAATGCAGAGAGATGCCAGAATCTAGGCGAAGAGAGGAGGCTCCAACACCTTTCACTGAATAGCATGCATCATCTCCAATTATGATTTGAATGTTGGTATCTCTCTCCACCAAATCTGAAAGATGCTCTCTAAATCCGGTAATGTGACGAGACGCCACTATCAATCAACCATGCACTGCTATCGTTGGAACATTGCTTGATAGGGCTGAGATAAATAGAAATCTACTTGAATTATCTCATGAATCCTTCTGAAGAGAGACATCATTCACATCTGCAGTAGAAGCATGCTGCTTAGGTCTTGTTGCACAATCTCTCGCATAGTGACCAAACTTGTCACATCTGAAGCACTGTATATGGGAGAAATCTTTCTTCTTCTTAGATTCAGGAGCACCATCTGATCTTCTGTCTCTGTTCTTCTTGAAATTGCCTTTCCTTCTCTTCCTTTCCTCTTCGATGTTTGAGCAACAAGTACATGATTGTCTTCATTGTTAGAACTTCCACCATTACCTCTTGCTGCCAATCTTGATTCCTCTTGAATACAATCTGCCCTAAGTCGATCAAACTTTACTAGCTTCGATCTTCCACTAATACCTTGGATAAATGGCTCCCAAGATTGAGGAAGACCGTTAAGTGCCAACATGACTAAATCTTTATCATCAACCATATTACCAATGGCACAAAGTTGATCTCTCAACTCGGTGATCTTCATGAAGGAAATGACTGAATCTCCTTTCGCCATCTTGATGTGATGAAGCTGTTGCCTTAATGCAAGAGCTCTGCTTGTATTATTGATCTCATATAGTCCCTCCAAGGTCTTGAACATCTCTCTTGTCGTCTTCAACTTGGAGATAATAGGCAGAAGGTGATCCTTCACAGAATCAATCAATATCTTCTTGGCCTTTGTGCCATTCTTCCTCCATTGTGTCTGCTCAGTCTCATTGGAAGGTTCGAGTACCTCTTTCTCCATGAACTCGAGAATGTCATTTTCTTCCAATGCAATGAGAACTCTAAACTTCCAAGAGGTGAAGTCAGAAGCACCATTGAGTCTATCTTCAACCTTGAGACCGTTCACCATTTTCGTAGTTGAGATAGACACATAAAGATGAGAATAATGGAGAAAGATAATGCTGCTTATATAAATCTGATCATGATCTTGCTTAAACCTTGTAATGTCCCCTCCTAGTCAGGTATCAGTGGACATTACCTCTAGCCAATTTCCGGGTTCCTGTTGGCTAAGGGGTTCAGTTAGGGGACTCAATTCCAGTTGAGTTGGTGTTTTTTGTCGGGTCTTTACTATTTTTAGTAGGGGTCAGTGGTTGTGGGTTGCTGGTGTTGAGCTCCTGTGCCTTCCTTTTAGTTGCTTCCAGTTTTGAGCCTTTGGATGATGATTTGCTATTTTTAGTATATTACTAAAAATAGTAAGTCCTTTTCGGTGCTTGGACCAGGTCTGGCTTGCCAGTTTGAGTATATTCCGATGACTAAAGTTACTTGGTGAAATTATTTTTAATTTGGCTAATGTTTTTAAAAGGTTTATTAAAAAAGTGACTTATGTTATAAAGTTAAATTAAGGGGGTCATAAGGGGACTTAAAAAGGTGACCAAGGCACCTAGTCTAATCACCTTAAAGTGTTTTTAAAAAGTTAAAATATTATATTTCCCCCCTTGGGCGTCCCCTTTGGAGAATGAAGAAATTTAAATTAAATTTTTAAAACAAGTCAAGAGGTGTGGGTTTAGGGTTTTGGGCGCCCACTTCATGAGAAATGATAAAAACACTTTGAGGCTTCATTTGAGGTTCATGCTGGATGTTGTTTATGGTGTTATGCTGCTGGTTTGAACCTAGAAACTTGCAGGACGGAGTTGAGGATGATACCCCTTAGTTCTAAGATCAGCCTCGGCAGTGAAAGACCTTGTATAGGCTAGTGTAGGGTGTTTTCAAACAGAGAATATAATTGGGCTTTCAAGAATGAAGATATTTCAGTACTTTTGATTGGTTTACAGTAGGTTTTTGGTGTGAAGATTTGATTTTCAGGTGTGGAGTGCTTTGTTATCAGTTTGGAGTGATATTTTTGGATTTCTTTTGGAGTTTTTTGTTTTG
This sequence comes from Sequoia sempervirens, assembly GCA_007258455.2. NCBI lineage: Eukaryota > Viridiplantae > Streptophyta > Pinopsida > Cupressales > Cupressaceae > Sequoia > Sequoia sempervirens. The sequence continues at coordinate 32,649 of VDFB02340503.1, forward strand.
CTTGGGAACCACCTTTTTGCTCACAAATCAGAAATGGCTGAAGATATTGAAATGGGTACTTGATAAATCATTTCTCCATTCAAGGGCAACCTTTCTTGCAAAAAATCAAGATTTTAGAAGAAGACTACAATTTTTCCTTGCAAGTCGTCCTTTTTGGAGAGGTACGGCCAGGCTGTGAAGAGGTATGGCATCCAAGGTTGCTTGGTTCATCAGAAAACAGGGTTTTTAGCTGATATAGGGTGTTTGGAGTGGACGTCTACCTTTGGGGAGTGCTGGGTGATGACTCAAGAATGGGGCACAGCTATTAATGAAGCTATTTGTGGCTGCATTCACTCCTTACCAGGTCTGATAAAGCTTGCTTACTGCTGTTAAAGTTTATTGTAAATCTGGAAATTACTTTGGAAAGAAATAAACAGAAAATCATTTGAAATAATAAATGTTTAGCCTTGAATATTTGTGCCTTATCATTTTCTGTTTATGCACTTATCTGATATGTCATAAGCAAATGTCAAAACTCTCAAAATCATTGCAAGAAACCATTCAAAACACTCAAACAGCAACAGGGTTAAAAACAGAGAGACAATTTGTTTTTTTTTGGGGTAGATTGTTACAAACCTGCTCTGATACCATGTTAGTTTTAGGATTAGAAATTAAATAAGCAGATTTAAAACAATTTCAAACAATTAGACACAGCATATACCCTGGGAAAACCCTCCAACTTGAGGGAGAAAAACCCAGCAACAATATATCTTTTATATATTGAATAATAACCAGCAATTCACTTCACAATAAGGCCAATAACAAGGCCGAATTCTCAGCACCACACTTGATGCAAACTCAAGATAAATAATATCAAACTCCTTGTAAGATAATATCGATCTTCTTGAAGAATGACTTGATCTGCTATATCGAACTTTGCTGTAGGTGATTCGCACTTGCTTGAATGAATAGAATGAATGATGATGAAGGTAATCAGCGCCTCCTTTATTTACAAATCGGTGTGGTTATCTCCAACAAATGCATCCCTTCAAAGATGAAAGGTCGGCCTTAATGTGTAACAAACACACTTGTACGATAAATTTAAAACCTTAAAATTCAGTCACAATAAGTAAGAACAATACCATAATGATAAAATTTTTCTTTTCAAAAACATAAACAAGATACATCTTTTGCAACTTTTAACTATTTCATTCCAAATGAAATTACAAAGTAAGAAGAGTAATATACATACATAGCCTGTAGGCTTTTGGCACCAATAGAAGTAAGAAGGTCCAGGAGTTCGTCCTGTCAAGTCTTGGATCATTAGTCGGGTGTTGAGGAGGAGAAACATCACTCGGGCGGAAAAAAGAAGGTCCAGGAGTTCGTCCTGTCAAGTCTTGGATCATCAGTCGGGTGTTGAGGAGGAGAAACATCACTCAGGCGCTTTTCCGCCAACCACGGATTTATAATGCGGTCCCCCGCACGATCATTTTGCAATGAACGGCCCTCCCTTCGAAGAAGAGATTGGTTGGGTAACCTTTAATGACTACCAACTGGACATAGTGCTGTGATCCTACAAAGCTAGCTTTCGTGCAACTGACAATTCTTAAACTAGGATGTATTTCGGGATCACGGCGAACTGACAGTGTAGTACTACAACTAAATGGTTCCTTACACTACTTTGGCCAAAGTGTTTACGTTCAATGAGGAACATAAGTCATATGTCACATTCACTAGCCAGGTTCAACTTGACTTGAGGCTATCTTATTCTACGCGTAGGTTGGTCTATCGGGGTAGTCCGTACCCTAGACATCCTACAACAGTCTAACTACTAGAATGGAGAACATTTAAATAAGATTATACAACCAATGCCCTTTTTCAGGATACTCTCATCCTAGGGAGACAACAACTTAACTAAGTTATCTAGTTTCTAGTTGAAGCTTGTAACTCATTAAATGCTCTCGATTCATTCCTAGTATCTAGTAACTATATACAAGCATATACTCCATATATGGAGTCAATACAAACTATGCAGTTTTCTTTTCATTGCCTAGTGTAAACCGTACACTAATGAAAGCAGAAACCAATAAAAGATTACATGCATAAAACATTCTATTTCACAACTTAACATATGCTGACAAACTTTACTTCTTTCTTATTCATTCCTAAGTAAACCAGTTTTCAGACACATTTCTTTTTAGTCAAGAATATGATTCAGAATTATATCAAAATACTAGAATATTAGAAAGCATGTAAAAGCAAGAGTTAGCATGCCTGGTAAAGCTTTCCAGATGTTTTGAAAAATGAGAGCCCTTCTCCTCAAGCTAACTGCCTAAGAACTTTCTTTAGAATTTTCGGAGAAAGAGTAACTCCTTCTCTTGCCTTCACCAAATGATTTTCAGCTCTCTGTAATAAGTTTTCAGCACAGCAATCTGACAATTCTATACTGCTGTTCTCAACTCTGAGATTGCTTCTCTCAACTCAACCGATTAGTTTTCTTAACAAGATAAAACTAACAACTTTCTCACTAATGGCGAATTCCCTCTCAACTGCAAAATGCTTCTACACTCTTGAATAAACAATATGAATATCTTGATTGTAAATTCGTGTATGTTATGAATGACATTTGCAGGTTTATATAGAGTTGTGAATTTAACTGTTTTCCTCTTCTTATGGCGCCAGTGCTGCCAACAAAGCTTGGAATGATTCAAAAGAAAAACGTGTTGCTCAATGGCAAGGGTTTCGACCTCCATTATCTAACAGCAATGACGTTTATTCCAATTCGCATTTGCTCAGTTCTTAAAAACGTGACATCTCTTGGTTCATGCGCGATTTAGCAGCTAGGTTAAATGACAAGTTTAAATTAAGACTTTTTCCCAGTTTCTTTGAAGTCCACATCTCCATTTCTTTTGCCAAGCACGAATTCAGTCGGCCGTTTTCAGACGTTTGGCCCTAATCACTCGATTTTCCTGCACGTTTTTCCTTTCTTCCGCCATTTTCACGGCTTAGCTTTTATTTTCGAATTTAACTCATTAATATTTTAATAAAGTTCAATATAATACTATGACGCATTTGACAATGGTTTAAAGTATAAAATTGAAGCCCAATAATTCGATTAATGAAGTATTTCCATATTAGAGAAAATCATTATTTTTAAGATAAACGTTTTTATTCTCTTTTTCGATTTAGTCTCATTTCTCTATGGAATATTTAATAAAATGTTAATGTACATTTCATTTTGATTTTCAAATCTTTTATTTAAATACATTTATATATATTTTATTTTATTAAAATATTTATATAATATAGTTTTTAATTTACGTTATGTATAATTATTTAAATTAGTAATTTAAATAATATCGTATACATTTGTAAAAAACTATATTATATTTATATTTTAATATAATATTAAATATATAAATATATTTATCTTTATACCTATACATGTATATACATCTACATTATACGTCCATATACTGTGAGCTAGTCAATACTATATGTAACCATGTATATGTATATATATGTGTATGTATAAATTCTGAGGCAATATACCGTCATCATATATATATTCATTCATCACGTTAGTTGCGGGTACGTATACTTGTATATATATTTATATATCTACTTTACGTATAAGTATTCATAAATACACTTATATCGACGCACACGTATGGCATATCCATCTGCTCAAATACGTTGTATCGACATGAATGTACTTATGGGTACTTGTACATATCGTATTCATATGTATATATACAAATACACATATCCACCTCTAACAAGAAATATTACTCATAAGATTATACTGGCAAGCATCACTTATCTACACATTCAGAAGTAGATACGACTCCTAATGATACTAAACAAGCCTACAGATGACTTACCCTTAACTACAACAATGACTTAGCTTACTCAGTTCTATAGTTGTGTGTGTATGTCCAATTGGTATCCATTACTGTTTACCCGACCAAGTTCCTCCCCGAGTGATATCTCTCCTCTGCTTGGAGGTACGAACCTGTTCCCTGCACATCATGACATGACAACGGAAGTCATTTGCTCAAAACCAAGGCAATATACATAAAGCATCGTAGAAAGTTAAAACAACATTATTCTATAACTTAATATGCTACTTTCATTCAAGCTTTACATCAATAGGAGTATCAGATAATGAGACAATCATTAAGACACATTCAATTGATCACAAGAACAATTTATTTTATTCAACAGAAAGATTCAAACATTTACAATGTACTTCCTATGCAGTAGTAGCTATACAATTCGGGGTGTAACATAATGAATGGTTGTCTCACATGAAAGGTGGTGAATATCAAGATGAAGTCGGCCACATTAACAAAAGATTATTTAATATTTATGTGAGGCGCCTCTTCACAAAAGACGTCTCCAATAAATAAATAGCTGTAAGCTATATTTAATTTATTGCTTTATGAAAATCGCGGCTGGAAGTAAGAGGCCCGCGGCTATACATCAACACAACTAACATAACGACCATAATTCCATTGTCATTAATATGTTTAAGTTAGAGGGGATGTAACAAAAACAAAAATGTTGCCACCTATTTGCCAAACGTCTACACCTAGGTAGTAATGCAAGAGGCCTAGATTAGTCATTTCAAAAACTATACACATTTGATTTGATCTTTTCAATTGCATGTGTCTAATTACCTTTAATAATGATGTCATCTACATAAAGGACTAGCAAAATGATATCATTACCATTGCTTTTGAGATATAGATTTGGATCCGAAGGACTCCAATGGAATCCTTGGTCAACCAAATACTTGCGAATTTTGATGTACCATGCTTTGGGTGCTTGCTTCAGGCTATATAATGCTTTCATTAGTTTGCACACAAGATGTTGCTTCCCTACAACCTAAAAACCTTGTGGTTGAGACATGGACACTTCTTTTTCCAAATCTCCATTGAGAAAGGCACTCTTTATGCCTATTTTATGGACTATCGAGCCAAATTGAGCTGCTATGGCGAGAACTAATTGGATGGTGTTCATCTTTGCTGTAGGAGCAAAGGTTTCTTTGTAGTCAACACCTTCTCTATGTGAGAACTTTTTTGCAACCAATTGAGCTTTGTACTTGTCAAGAACACCATCTTCCTTGTACTTGACTTTGTACACCTATTTGTAGCCAGTGGGTTTCTTCCTTGATGGAAGATTCTTATTTTTGGTTTCCATGGCCTTTTCCCATTTCAGTTTTCCTTTTGCCTCTACAAACTCCTATGGCTCTTACACTCCTTGAATATTGGCCATGAGAGCAAGAAGTGACTGTGTTTGGCTTGTTCTTGCCGCTTGATGATCCATCCTCAATCATTTCACTTACTTGAACATCTCCAATGGTGCTTTCCCACCAATTTGGTCCCCTCTTGGGAAGTTGTGTTAATGTTATGACAGCTTCGGGTTCATCCTTCCAGCCACGAGTGAAGACATAAATAAATGTAGCCTATCGGCTATTTATTTATATGAGTAATTTATTAAAGATGGGTGCTTCTCTTGGCAACATTATAATTTCTCTTGAGGCCGACTTTTCCTAAATTATATTTATTATTTATAAATTATTTTGTTTTGTAACTTGGCCGACCTTGTACATGAAGAGGTGCGACCTCTCTCACATTTGTATATATACAAGGTCATTTCCTCTCCATTTCATATTCAAGCAAGTTCGATTCTTACATTCATTCAATAGCGAATTTCATCTAGAGCAGAGTGCGAATTTCATCTAGAGCAGATTGCGAATTTCTTCAAGGAGAGATTTTTGATATCAAGTCAGGGCTGAGTATTATCTGTTGTTGCATCTACAGTTGGTGCTGTATATTGGCCTTGTGATTGGCCTCATTGTAAAGAGAATTGTTGCCTCTTTTATATATATAAGAGAAATCTTTGTTGCTGGGTTTTTCTCCCTCAAGAGGAGGGTTTTCCCAGGGTATCTGCTGTGTTATTTTTGTCTGATTTGAATTAATTTTTTGTGCACATAATCTGATCATTAAAATTTACAAGTTGAACATTTGATTCCTTAGTGTAGTGTCCCCTTTTTGAGCATGCATTAGAGTTTGGTGGTTTAGCCTATCATCGGGTCCTCGTAGGCTAATAATGGTGTTTAGAGGGCCTAGTGTTGGAGTTAGCTGGCTCCTCGGTTGGTAGTTGGCAGTGTTTTCATCTCCAGATCCTTAGCTTGTTCAAAGGTTATGATATTTCAGTGTTCCACGGGGACGCGTCTCCCCCAAAAAAACCTGCGTTTCCTAGAGGGGGACGTCTCAGAGACTTGGGGACTTGGGGGGGGACGTCCCCCTACCAGCCCACCACCAGCGCCACCATCCCACTACCAGTGTCGTCGTCTCCAAGACGCCACTAGGACTTCGAGGATGCTAGGGTGTCCTCAAGACGTCTAGGGGGCTCCTAGTTGTCTCTAAGATCTATAATTCTTATACTTATACACCTTTTTATAACTATTTTTTCAAGTACTATATGTACATCAGCACCCTGCCGCCCCCTCGCCACCGTCCCCCTGCCATCCCCCCGCCGTCCCCCCTCCACCCCCAAACTTAGACCCCCTGTCCCCGCGTCCCCGAAACACGTCCCCCCCGTCCCCCTGTCCCCGTCCCCGAAACCCCGTGGAACACTGTGATATTTAGGGTGTTTTGGCTCCGTTTTTATATACTTACATTTATAGTAAGTTAGTGTATTGACAGAGTCCAATCATACTATTTATAGTAAGACACCTTGGTTAGCAGTGAATGCTATGGGCTACCTGTTAGTGAAGTCAGAATTGATTTACAATGATTAATGATGGAGTTATAATATTATAATTATTATTAAAGTTATACTTCAATAATAATTAATTATTGAGTGCATATCATTAATGAATTAAGTGAACTTTATTTAAAAGGGGGATTTAAATGCTTTTAAAAAGTATACTTTATAAAAAATGTTAAAGTGTTATTTTAAAGGCGAGATATAAGTGAATAATAAAGTATACTTTATTATTATTAAGTTGTGCACCAAAAGGAGGGAAAAGAAAATGAAATTAAAGTAAATTAAATGAGATGAAGTCAAATGCAAATTGAATATTATAAAAGGGCATTTTTGGAATTCATTTCATTATGATTGATCATTTTCTCTCAACTTGACTTTGTGCTTTGGCTTTAGAGGTGAAACCTAGGTTTTGCTGTAATTTCAATCTTGGAGAATGTAGCCTCTCTTCGATTGTACTTCCTACAGGTGAGAAAGATCACTCGAGGGTTGTAGTTAATTGGTGGCTTCACATGAAGGTCACATCTGAGCTTCATTGGATAAGAGTTTCATATTCAAGGGTTTGAATGAAATATCAGAATAATGCAAATATATTGATCTCTATTTTAAGAGCAAAGAGAACTACAAGAGAACTTAAATAAACAGGTGGTTGCCAGGCAAAGGTTTTGGCAATTTAATTGTATGCAGCTTTGCACTAGGCATGGGGATTGGTGATAGTGATCGTTGCTGGAGTTTATTATCATTGTTTCTGCTATTATACTGCTGCAAACTTTATACTTCATTTTGGCATCCATTTTCAGAGGGTTCAAGGCATATCTTATTTGTGAGTTCATGATTTGTAACCCCTAGATTTTCTAGGTATTGTTGTTTTAGATAATAGGGGATATATTATGAACTAGGTTGTCAATATTTTGTGAAAATACTGAGTATCTAAGCTGATATAAAAAGCTGGAATTTTTAGCTGTGTATTCCCTATGTAATGTTCAGTTTTTGAGTTGAAAATTATTATTGCAATATCTTCTATTTTGCTGCATTATATTGTTGTATCAGACATTGCAAATATATTAGAAAACCACAAGTAAACAGACAGGCAGAAATTTGAAAATTAAATATCCTACTAGGGGTGGGATATTATACTTAGCCACAATAGTTGGTCTTCAGTAATTTGGAACTTTGGAGATGTTTGGAATGGCCCTGCTTCTTCACCAACCACAAAATTTCTGTTCAATGTCAAGTGGTTAGTGTCAACATCAATCAACTTGTAGGCCTTATGATTGTCACTTTACCCTAGAAGCATTAATTTCTTACTCTTAGGATCTAACCTTGGTTTCCTTTTCATCTGGAATCCAGGCATATGCAATGGAACCAAAGAACTTAAGATGACTAACTTTCGTTTTCCTCTCAAACTATGCTTTCTTTGGTGTCTTATGTTTCATCGCCTACGTGGGAGACTTGTTCAACAATTAAATTGCAGTATATATTGCTTCATCCCAAAACCTCTTGGGAACACTCTTGTTCTTCATCATACATTGGGCCATCTTTGTGATAGTAGGGTTTTGCCTCTCAAATACCCCATTTTGTTGTGGAGTGTAGGGTGGTAAACTATCTTTTGATGCTGTGTTTAGCACAAAAGTTGTTGAATTATTTGAAACAAAATTCGCCTCTATGAATAAATCTAAGAGTGGTTATGTCACAACCTGACTCCTTTTCTACCAATGCTTTGATCTTTGAAATTCATTAAACACCTTGGATTTTAATTTTAGAAAATATATCCACTTTTTCTTGCTAAAAATATCCACAAATAAAAGAAAATGCCTGCACCTACTGATTGATCCCATGTTCATTAGTCTACAAATATCCGCATGAACCAGTTTTAGGACTCTCTTGGCTCTCCAAGCTTGTCTGCCATCAAATGGTGTTCTATGTTGCTTCCCTGTTTGGCAAGCCCCACACACACCCTATATCTGTTGTTGAATGCTAGGAATTCCATCCACCAAGATATCCAAAATTGTTATCTACCCTTAAATTTTAATGAGATACCTTTTAAAATTGTTTGCAGATTCATGAAGCTGCAACCTTTCTCATACAATCAAAAGATTTAAATCAGCTATATAAATTGTGCCCTAATCCACACAAAATTGCCATAGCACTTATTCCACTATTATTCTGGCATTCAAATAAAACTATGCTGTCACTCAAAATTGTCAGTGATGATTCCATGATGCCGCTTTTATCCTTTGTGGGGGAGATGATGTGTTGTGATTAATTGATTGAATTATATGATGCAATGTTGTTCCTAGGTTACTAATGAAAATGCAACAAGCTGTTAAGATTTCAGAAGAATACAGATCAAACACAAAGAAAGACTCTAGAAAAGCAAAGAGCAGACACAGAAGAAGTCAGCATATAAATTTGGGGCTGAAATAGCTGGACAAGGGCGCTAAGCATCCTAGATTGTATGACTGCTATTCAAGATCTGGTTTGACACTCCCGTTGCTCCTAAATCTGCAAGTCCTTCTCTTTTGGGGTCACTGTTGGAACTTCATCTGTTGCTGATAAAATCCACTTTCCTTGTCTTGACAATTTGTAAGGCTTGAATGCATGAATGATCAATCCTCCAATTTGCTTCAGATTTGAAAATGTACACACATGAAAGAGGGGGAAGGGTTGTGCCATATAGGGACCTGCCTAAGTCAAACCCCGTTTTGGTATTTCTACCTCCACAACAGCTATGATGATGTACAAAGAGAGCTTACCCTCGGTGTGGCAGAGGCTAAATGATAAAAGTGATAAATTGACAAATTGCTGCAACTCACCACTCAGATCTGCATTCCTTGATGGATTAGAGTCATGTACTTATCACTTTCAAGGAGAAATTGTTGCTTGATTTGAAGTCTTACACGTGTTAGTACTCACAAAACAAATGAACACAAAACCTGAACAAACTTACATAAAAACATGATGTATGATTGACATGATGCTTGACTGAAATAAATGCTGCAATACTTTTGATAATTCTGCTCTTGATTGATCAATTGCTCAATTAACTGCCTTAGGTGCTCTTCAAAGTTGCTAGGATTCATGAGGACTAAAATGGTGAAAATGATTTGTATTTATATGCAATTTTTCTAATTTTCCGAAAATCAAATACTGTTAGCTGACAAATGAAATTGGATTTTCAAATAATAAAATGTCGAAACCGATATATTCAAATTGTAGCCAAAAAGGGCTGGACAAGCATGCTGGGTGCCCTAGTTCAGACCCATCCTTGTCGGGGCCTTAACATCGGGGGCAAATATTAAATGCTTATTTTCATTCCCATATTTTGATTTTCCAAAATTATTCATAAAATGGGCAATTAAATGCATAATTAGGCGCAAACACATAGGGGGAGCTAAACCTAGTGTGAAATTGTCAAGGGTGACAATTTTCGACACTACAACTACAAATTAGTTAGGCCGAAAATGGTGCATTGCTTATCATTTGTTTCAATTCAATAGATGAATAACCATTCGCTGTTATGGAATGCAAAGGTGATTCTATTATGATAAAGGATTTGATCAACTTCCTCAACTATCGAACTGCACCTATAAAACTCCTTGTCTTGGTCACATTGGAAGGCATTAACCACTTTAAAATGGCTTTCACTTTTGCCAAATTGGTTCTCAACTCGCCATTTCTAAGCACATGCCGTTTATAGTCAAGTGATTGCTGTGCAAACCATAGAAGCATAAATTTGCAAAAAAACCCGATTAATCACGATTTTAAAAAAATCTGTAGGCTAGACGATTTTTTCCCCAATTTTTTGAAAAAATCGTTGACCTTTTGGTCAATGATTTCTGTAATGTCCCCTTCCAGTTAACATCTCTTAGTACTTATGATTAGCCTATTATGTGGCTCTTGTAGGCTGATATGGTGGGTAGAGGGTCTTGTTGAGGCATGGCTTGGCTTCAGTTATCAGAGTCATTCAGTTTGACTTTCGTTCGGGGTCTTCTGGACATCATTTGCTTGACTTACTATTTTTAGTAAGTGGAGACACTTAGCGGAGCACCCCTGCTATTTTTAGCAGTATGGTCTGGTCATATGTAGATTTAGTCACTTATCATCCAGCTTCAGACAGTTTGTCAATCGGACTTATATTGAGAGAGATATTAATATTTATTTGCCAAAATAAATATTAATTTAATTGAAGCTTATGTTATAAAGTTATAATGTAATTTAATATTATAACTTAAGTGACTTATTGAAGGGGTCAACCATCATGAAGAAGGGGCCACTTTTTAATTAATAATTATAATTAATTAAAAGGGCGTCCAAACTATTGGAAAATTAAAAGAGAAATTTAAAGTTTATTTAAATGATGCTTTTTTGAAGGAAGTCAGCCTAAGTGAGAAGATATACGTTTTCCTTTGAGAAGAATTGATCATTATGATATGAGAATCGATTTTAGCCAATTTCTTCTACAGAGAACGAAGTTGAGGGTTTTAGTTTTCTTCTGCATTGGAGAACGAGCCATCTTCAGTGTTTGCAGTTCAGAGGCTGTGGAATATCAGCTGATTTATTGCCTGCAGTTGAATAGCTTCATTTAGAAGTTATTATAGAGTTTAATGTGAAGTTATTATTCAGGGTTTGATTCAATAATTGTCTAGAGAGAGTGATATTCTTGAGCGGCTGGTTTTGATATACATCTGGCACATTTCCCAAGTTGTACGGAATTTATTATTGCTGGTTTGGAGGCTGTACCACTTAGCTGGAAGGCCGTACTTTTCCCTCAAGCCTGGACGCCTTGCTTTATTGCCTTTTTTCTTCACCAGATGGGACGCCTTGCACTCTGGTTCAGTTTGTTCCAATCTCGAGGCTGGAGAAGTGTCTTCTGAGGTTGGCAGTATTAAATCTTCACCAGTAGGGGCGGCTGCAAATCAGAAATCAGGTTTTGAAATATTACAAGTTGCTTTGCCTTTTTGTCTGCATGTTAGGGTTTCACCATTGTAATCTTCGTGAAAGAATAATAAACCTATATGCTAGCGATTCAGAAGTCTATCAGCTTCAGTTTTTACTTTCCTATATTTATTTAAGATTTTAGAAGTATTTCCTTTCAAAATCGCACTAGTATCTTTATATGCAAAAACCACAAAAAAATCAAAAACCTTCAAAACACAAAAACACATCAGTTTAAGCATCTGGGGTTGAAGTAGAACCAGCAGGGTTCATCACAATTTCTTCCCATTTAAAACTGCAAAATCGCCAAAAAACATGTTTAAAACCTGCAAAAAAACGCAAATAACATCACGCTGATTTTCGTGCGAAAAAAAAATCATGAGACCATAGCTTGTTGCTTACTATTATTCTTTGATAGAATTTTTCCAAGCATCCATAGCTTGTTCCAAAGCACCTGTTTTAGGCTTTCTGCCATAGCAGCAAGGCAGTGAACTGTTTGATAAAATGCTTTGGTAGACATGTATGAAAAATGTGGTAGCATAGACAAGGAGCTTCATCATCGGGAGGTTCTGCCCTCTAGCATGTCATTTGCTACAATTGATTTTTTTGGAACTTTGTACTTAGTTTATAGGTTGACTTTGTACAAAGTCACAAACTATATTGTAATAGACATTTTGACAACTGTCACCATCTGATATTTATGCAGTTGTAGTATGTTTTGTGCAATGTAATCAGCGATATGAATATAACCAACGAAAATCTATTTTCGTTAATTCATGGATTGAACTCTGTATTTTATTTGGCTCTCAATGTCTGTATGCTATGGAAATGCCATTAAATTTTAAAAAAAAGTAGTTTCTAATTGTTTTCTTCAATTTTTTGCATTTCTTTTGTAAATCTGATTTTTCCTTGATTTTTTTCCAATTTTTTCCCCAAACGATTAATGCTGCTATGGACTGTGTTGTACCCAAACCAAATTTTTTTTTTGCTTCATCAAGGCATTTTGCATAAAATAGTTTAAACCTTGCTAAAATGATGTAAAATACAGTTTTGGGCAATATCAGGCATGGAGTTTTTGTCAATGTTTTGTCAGTCAAAGTCAGTTTTATTGATCAGAACCAGAAGCAGAGACTCAGAACGGAGCTTTTCATGATGGAGGAACATCTCACGACAGCATTTCAAGTTGCACACGGTCATTTCAGTGATCGAGACAGAGTTTTCAGTGGTTAAATTATGAAGATTTCTCAGGGAAAAAGCAGAAAGCGCAACTATAGCCCAGGGGCGCCCAGCTTTTTGAAGGTTAAGATCTTGTTGAAAGTGTTCAAGCATCTAGTCAATCTCTTCAGAATTGGTCTGGCTATCCGATGAGCTATCCAGCGAAGCTTTCCGAGACCCACAACTCCGGCAAACAGCGACAAAAGTTGAAATCCCCAAAGTTCCAGATATGAGAATTTTGTCTTTTTCAGGCAAAAGTGCAACTCTAGCCTGAGGGCGCCCATCTTAAAGAGGGGGTAAATCTTGGCATTTTCGATAGCGGATATAGTCGATCTGTTCACGACTAGTCTGCTCGTCCAACGAGATATCAAACGCAGTCATCCGAGTTTCAGAACTCCGGCAATAGTCGTCTGAAGATGGGCTTATAATGAACATTTCACACTTCAGAGCTTCTCCGTCGCGTTCCCAGTGCAAGTACAGCTCAGGGGCGCTGGTTTAAAGGACCCTTCAGATGGCAGAATTTGCAGATGAGGTCTTCCTGACATCAGTACTACTCTAGCCTAGCTCCGCAATGCATCATCCTGCTTGTCAATCCGACGTTCCAGGTGATCGTGGCAGAGGTTCTACCAAGCACGTAATTTCACGGGCGGAACAACATACAATTTGCAGTGTATTTCTACAGTCTAGAGGCGCCTAGCCTTTAGGCCTATCAGATGAGGTCGTTTGCATTCGAAGTCTTCACGACTTTTGAGCGTAATCATTTTATCTATTTAACGAGCCTAGCCGTCAGCCTTCGGGATTTGGCAAACGCTCGTACGTGCGAGGTCTTTGGCGAAATGCTGAAGGGTGAGGATATCCGGAAAATGGCCAAGTCTGGAGCGGATATTTTAAATAAAATACGCACTGGCGTTTTTGAGGTCTTAGAAACAATTTTCTTACTTCGTCACCTCCAGAGACTTCTCTTGTGAGCCCTTCTGGCTGTTCGTTAAAACAAACATGGCCTGAATCGGGTTATCCCAGCTCCAGATATCAGAGGTCGAAGTAGGGTACTTGGATGGAAGTTCAACTTTCGTCAAGATGACCTCAGTGCAACTAAGAGCTAGGGGCGCTTTTACTTTTGAGGCCCTTAACACAACTTCCAGATGTCGTATGTATATCCGTTGGATGCAGAATGTCTCCAGTCATGCAATGAGCTTCGTTTCCTATCAGCAGGGTTCACCGTTCACTGTCAACAGCCGTTTGAAGTGTCAGATGGCAGTTTAGGAAAATGGTTAAGTCTGGAACCCATAAATGAATTTAATCAGGGGCGCCTAATTTTTCAAGGTGTTAAATGATGGATTTTGCAGTAGTGTCTCCCAGCAGACATTTCTTCCTTGTTTAGTAGGCTTTCCGATGAATTCTCTAGATCAGTCTCAGCATCTCTCAGTCACTCGGAAATCAGTGTTGAAGTTGGCCAGTCGTCACTTTGTTGTCAGTTATAAAATAGGAAGTTAATAAAAAGTGAAGCATCTTGAGCAAATGGACGCCTATGAGCTCAAGAGATGACTTTTCGGAATCGGTGAAGCCCGACGGTGAATCCTAAAGCTTCATCCGAATTGTCAACTGAAGTTCAATATATTTATATATTTTTGCAATTTTAGCATTAAAAATGGCGATTTTCTATTATTGGGCGCCTTTGCTAATTGCATGATAATAAATATTTTATTATTTATTTAAATCCAAACTTCCAGTCAGTGGCAGTTCAACTGAAAGGCAACCAATTAGAGATCTTCTATTTTTGTCAGGGTTTTGAATTCTTGTAGTTATCAATTGGTGCGAATTTCTTCTTATTTAAAGTATGGCGCCTTCATTCATTATTCACAGAGCTTTCAAAAGAAATTCGTATTTCTCAAAGAGAAAATCCAATCTCAAGAGAAATTCGTATTTTTCAAAGCAAATTCATATCTTCAAAGGAAATCGAATTTTATCAATTTTCAAAGCAAATTTCAAAAGAAGTTCGTATTTCTTCAAGAAGTAAAGGCGCGCATCTTTAAGGGAAATTCATAAGTTTCAAGCAAAATTCACAATTTCCTCAATAATCAAAGTGAAATTCTCAAAGGTGTATTCATTCAATATAAATTCGCAATGCTTTAGAGATTCAAAGGCGAATTCTCAAAATAAATTTGTGTTTTCTCAAGACAATTTCAAAGGGAAATTAGAATTTCTTCAGAACAAAGGCGCAAATTTCAAGAAAGGAAAATTCGTGGTTTTCAAACAAAGGCGAATTCTTCCAATTCAAAGGCGAATTCTTCATCAATTTCCCAAGGCAATTTTACCTAACATATCTTTTTGCAGGATTAAAGTTCACAATTGTCAACAATTTGAAGAAATCTAGGGCGATTTTCACAGAAAAAGGACAACATAAAAACGTCTTTTTCATCCTTCAATCTCAGATTTCTCTCAAAATACAATTTGCATGTTCCTGAAATTGGCGAATTCTACAAGTTTCAGTATCTGGATCATTTCTATATAATTACCTCGAGTTAAAATCGTGCGTTTGATTTTTCAGGAATTTTTAACTTCAGAACATTCGTTCTCGAGTTACTAATTTTCTCAACTGAAAAGTCTTTGTACAATCGAGTAGAAGTTGAATTTTCGCAAAACTGACGTTTTGGGTTGTCTTAGAATCCTTTTCTAGACAAAACCCATATTTCAGATTTTTCGTTGAAAATAATTTTTCGAAAGGCTATTTTTAACTCTCGCAGGCTATTTTTAGCTCTCCATAAATCTTGTCAGAACACAGTCAAGTTCACAGTCAACAGGCGAATTTTTCAGAATGCAGTTCACTCAGCTCGAATACAGGACCAAAACCGTCCTTACTCATGACTTTCTCAAGTTGGTTGAGACAGACCTTCACAAAGTATTGCCAGAGGCAGTGCTAGATCCGGTCAAGATCAGAAGTTCAATCATTCAAAATATTGAGCAGTCTGGTTTACTAGAGGCCGCTTCCATACCTATCTCTGTTCATTGTGTTGAATTCGTGATGTCTTGTATTAAGCATTACAATTCTACTACTCGTGAGATAGTGTCAGTTGACGGACAGGTCATTTGCAGTCTCAAGCCTTTGGACATCGAAAGGAGTTTTGGCATTCCTCAACACCAGAACAGCCTAGTTGTTTCTATGGAGCAGTGTGCGCAGGCATTTGATGCTGATGTGGACAAATGTCAGAAGAAGATGGCGAAAGATGGTTAAAAACAAGCAAAGAACAGATTGCCAAACACGGGTCGTGGTGAATACAAGGATGAGTATAATTCTAACACACTCTGAATCGTGTCTCCGTGAAGCACATCGCGAATGTTTTTCCAGCCTGATGTATTACATTATTGGTCGCATCATTTCTGGGCAGGAACATTATGATTGGGCATCCTTCATCAGCGATATTCTTCACAGGCAAATCACCGGTTTCATGGTTGCTCATGAGTTTCATATGTGTTTGTATCTCGTGTACTTGATCGCTTATCAGGGTCAGTTCCGAGGACTAAACACCGTGGGCATTCTCAGTGTTAAGAAAGTCTACCAGTATTATGATCAGCTTGAGTTCACTTAGAGCCGAACGCATTTCAAGCGTGTTCATGAGGATTTTCTGACTTATACGCGAGGGAACTTTGACCGGAGTTGCACGTTAACTTCGGCAGCTGCTAAGGCGATGGATGGATGGGAATTGGTTTATTAGGTTCCCAACATACACCTACATCCGGTGTACTCCGCTTTAAGGAAATCCAGCTATGCTTCCATGTCGCCGGATAAGACAATCTTTCAGGAATTCCTGAGACAGATGCATGATGTTCATCGTCTTCTACGCCGCAGGCACAGACCATCTCTTAACTTTCCTTTTCAATTTGGAATGTATTGGTGCAAGTCGGCAATTGATGCTAAGATTGCAAGACAAGAGCTTGAGAAATATCATCTTAAGTACCTTATTGAAGCACGTGCCTATGATCTTTTAGGTCATTATACAGCTCGCCTTGCTGGAGGTACATATCACGAACCTTCTATGGAGGATTACTGGGCAAATTGCGCAGATGACTTCGAGGTTCATAGATGCAGTTACGGCCGCTTCTCTCTCTCACAGATTTCTGATTTCTTGTCAGAAGATGTGGGAGGTTTATCAGATGATGAGGGAGAGGTTCTTCCTCAGTTTTTCAGAGAGCAGGTCGATACACAACCGTTGCCAGCAGTTGATTGGTACGCCAAGGAATACGCAACGGTCAAAGAGAGGTTAAGTAGAGTTATTCAGAACAGTATACTTTACCTCGACAGCAAGAAGACAAGGAGGGTAAGTGTGCCTAGAGCAGAGCCGCCAGTAGTGGTGAATCCTTTGCTACCTTCCTTGTCAAAACCCAAACAAAAGAAGAGGAGTAATCCTCCCAAGAAAGTACAAGCGCCAAACAATTCAAAGGGCAAGGCGCTTGCCACTGTTACACACACGAAGCCTGACAGACATCCGGTCACAGAGCCAGTTCAGAGTCCGCCAGTACCTGAGGTTCAGCCTCAAGTTCCTACACCAGTTTCAGAGCAGTCACCAGCCCCAATTCTCATTGAATTGGATTTAGACTCTCCACCTCGCAGTGGGTCTTCTACACACTCATTCTCATCAGTACCTCCTGTCGCTAGTGCAGACCCTTCTAGTAGCATTAGCCGAGACCAATCTTGGATCGAAGCTCAGCTAGGAAGGAAGAGGAGGCAGCCATCTTATGTTCTTAATCATTCTGATTTTGATGACATTTACCTGGATGCGCCAGACAAGAGAGTCAAGAACATGGTTCACGTAGAGAGGAACACTGATATGGAGATTGTCATTGAGATTGCCGTACCTCCATAGGGGAAGAACTTGGCTGAGTTGGAATTTCAGGATTTTGAAGTTATCACAGTCAACCTTGGTCGTAGCACACGTCAGACTCAGGTTGATCTCCTACAAGTTGCTATAGACAGTGCCAGGGATAGAATACTAAAGGACGAAGAGGATAAGGCAGCCCTCAAGGCTGAAATCAGACAGCTTCGCTAGTATATTTCTAGCCTTGTGCATAGACCAGATGCCATTAACACACTCCCGTCGATGCTTGAGCCTCCAGCAGAGCAAAGTCAACTTAATCATTTAGTTGCATATGGCAAGCGTTTGGATGAGTGGGAGGAGGAGTTCGTTGCTAGAGGCCGTGCTATGCTTACAGAGTTATATCAGTTACGGTACAATGCATGAGAGCTCCGTCTTTGTCTTTAGGATGAGGAACGGGATATGGCTATTAACAAACCCCGGGATGAGATTATGATTTCCCACCTGAGTGTGGCATATGATGCAGTCACAGATGCAGAGGACAGAGAAGCTATCTACTCTTGGAAAACGCAATTGGTTTTCAGGGCAAAGATAGAAGAGACTTTAGCATCAGAGTTGGCTGAGAGTAGAGAGCACGTCACTAGTGCACTCCGGTTTGTGAGGACTCTAGTATCTCGCTTTCCGTGTCGATAGCAGATCGAGGGTGGTGCCTACGTTGAGCTTATCGACGTTCAGTCAGAGCTTCAGGCACTCATTCATACCATTTTCAGTGGGGAGACTATTGGCTGTAAGGTTACTCAGCTTACAGTTATGTCAGCATTATTTGACGAGGCAACAAGGAGCAGAGGTGAACTTCAGTCTCAGATCACAGCTGGTGAAGATATGCTGCATTGACATAGCATTCTTCGACAGAGTCTCATAGCTCCAGATAGTGATATAGTTAACAATCTCGTTGAGGGATTGGTTGCTCGAGATCACGACCAGTAGACTTCAGTTCCCACTTCTCAGGATAGACATTACACACAGGAGTTAACTTGGCGTTACCCTTTTCAAGTTAACTCGATGTTGTCATTACAAGCATATCTATTTTGAGATCAGCTTTACACACTTGGAGTTTTATTTAGGGTTTTACGTTAACTGATGGTAGTCTTCCAGTTAACATGCTTTCAATAAGGACGTGCATGCTCGCACAATTGTCCATTTTTAGATTAGATGTTTCGCTAATCTGATGGTAGTTTTCGGTTGACTGTGATAGTTTTTACTTCATTAGGCTTATAAATCTTGCATGCATTGCAAGACGAGATGACTTAAGGTGATTTTAGGTTCCCTACACCTTTGATGTATATAAATAAGAGCTTTTGCTCATTTGTAAATAACTTTGCCGGAGAGAGAAATATATGTTATGCCCTTACCTGCCCTCAATATTGCTCTTTTGGCATTTGTTCATGTCTTCACTATTACGATTAATTGTTGCCAGGGTTTCATGCAATTGTGATGGTGGATTCTTTCCATAGTTTAGATAAATCTGTTTTGTGCATCTTTACCATTATGATCAATTGTTATGCCACATAGGGTTTCATGAGATTGTGATGATAAATCTGTTTTGTGAGTCTTTACTATTATGATTAAGTGTTATGCCACATAGGGTTTCATGAGATTATCATGGTAAATTCTTAAATCTGTTTTGTGCCTAATAAACTTGTTCAGATTGAGATAATAGTTGCGCCACCTTGCCTTCAAGTAGAAGAATCAATTCCGATAGTCAAAACCTTGCTCTGTTTCCTCATGCTCTGTTTTCTTGAGGAAACTGGATAGAATTTAAGTTATTAAGTTTAGTTGTAGTTAGTAGATCTGCAAAACCAGAAAAACTCAGCTGCAACGTATATAGTTTTCGAGAAAGCCTTGTACCTCTACAGCTGAAGCAAAAAGACAGGATTTAGTTTAGTTTATTTCCTTTGCAAGTACTTTTGTCAAGCACAACGAGGGAGCTTCCCCTCCTAATTTGAAGAGCACTCATTGCGTAGTGTGCATAGCTGTCCGTACGAACTCTTACTCCAGAGGTGCTAGTTGTTACGCCAACAGACTGCAAACTCACATTTCTTCTTGTCAAGTGTTGTACCAAATTTGAAACTTAATGATTGTGTTGTATGATACCTCTTTTTTGTCGCTCATTTACAAATCAGTTTTGTGTCACTGGATTCACATTAATAGTCATTCTTGACAAATGGTATTGGTGTTGTGTCTTGGTCCAGCTTTTTTAGACTAACAAGTTTTTGTAGATGATGTTCTCAACTATGGTGGCTATGATGAATGAAGGGCAGTGGAATGAGTCTACGAAGCTTCCGTTGAATGTTAATGCCATGTTTGAATTTCTATAGCCAACAAACTTGTTGGTTTGTTCAAGAAAATCATGCAAGCATATTTGGGTTCAGTGTGTATTGGCATTCACATGAATAATAGGGAAGGTACAATTTCATTCAAATACATGTCCAAATTGTAGCTTGATGGTTTATGACATTGTGTGAGTGAATGGTGCTCAAAGAGATAATAAGGAAATCAATTCTATTCAATAAGGAATCGTGCCTTTCTTTAAAATTCAATTTGCATCACATAGGAGCAAGGAGTAAAGTCTTTAGAAGGCTCAAAAATTGTAATGTCCCCTTCTAGTTGACATTGACATATCAGTAGGATTAGCCTATTAATGGCTCTCGTAGGCTAATGAGGTATGGTGAGAGAGTCATCTGGCAGTCATTGGGTGATTACTTGGCTCAGTATTTGATTGGAGTAAGATTTTCCATCATATATCATTATTATTTCTATTTATGGAAACCTTATTTTATAATTTGATGTTGAGATGCACTTTATTAATAATATTATATTTTTATATTTTATAAAGTGCAAATTAAACTTAAATATATTGGAGCCTTCTAGAAGTTAAAAAATAATATTATTTTATTGAGGCCGACCTCTAGAGGAAATGCATAAATAGACCTTGAGGTCTCACTATTGAGCATCCAGCATTTGTTGTTTGTTGTTGTTGATGAGCATTGTGGAGCTACGGCTTTACAGTTGAGTGTCTTTGGGAACGATAACTCCCATAGATAGCATAACTGAGGGAGTGAGATATCTTCTGAAGGGTTGCAGCCATTGGAGAGGTTACTTCAAACTTCTCATTGAGCAGAAATTGTGGCCAAGGGCCAATTTTGGCATGATATCGATTATAGTTGCATTGGATGGATTTTGATCTTGCTCTCCATCGAATTCATCATTGAGGAGGTCGAATTATATTGACATTCTGTTTACACCAGCAGTCTGATATTTATTACTGTCATGGCGACTAGCATCATGGAGGCATGTTTTTGGTCATTACTCACTCATGCTTGAGCGAATTCACTTGCCACTTGAAGCGCTCACTTCCTTGGAGGCCAACAATAATATTTGATGCATCTTGGAGGGGTGGCAGATTGAGATTTATTTTATATAAATTATTATCTTCAGAACAGGGGCGGCTGAGTCTGCAGTTCGATTTGGGCTTGAGGAGTCATCATTTCATTTGGTATTGCTTGCTTCTTCATCACAGCTTCAAGGCGACTTCATGTTCCAGGTTCCTTTTGATTTATACAAGCTTAATGATAATTTAGATGCATTTCATGGTAGCTGCTGTGGGTGAACATTTTGTATCAGATCTGTTTGTAATCATTATATGAGTTGTAAGCCAAGAGTCTTGGCATTGGCATTGACATCATTGTTAGAAGATTGCATTCTCAATACCATATCAATAGAGTGAAGTTATCACTTGTTGTTTTTGAGCATTGAATGTAAATCTGAGGATGTATGTCAACTATTTGATATAATGACTATAGGCTGTAGCTGCACATTTAGGTCATGATACTTCATCTATTGCATTTCAAAATACAAAAAGAAATCTGCATTGCATCTAGGACCTTGTCTAAACATCATAGGACTCTTTTGCAAGTAATATATACATTGGATATCATTGGGAAAACATTTATGCACTCAGACCAGCAAGTTACAAGGTTGCACATGAATTGTTTGACAAAATTACAAGCAGCAAATTAGGGCAAATTGTGGTCAGTTTGAGCAAGGCTCATTACAGAAATTGGTTTGTCTTATCCTATGAGGTTGCAGAAAACACAAGTTAGATGTTCTCAATCAACATGGACAGATCAACAAGTTGAGAAGAGTGTGCTTGGTCAAAGTTTAAAATACCACAAATAAGAAGTTGATAGGATAAAACAATATGTACTTTACAAAATAATTTGTCTTATCCTTTCTACACACAAAGACAAAGGGACTTTGGTAAGTGAGTTGAACCACAAAATCAGACAAAGTGTGGCCCAGTCAGCACAAAATGATGCCAATCCAATGAAAATTGTAGTTGAAGGAGAAGGATAAAGGAGAGTCTTTGTCATTCTATGAAGTGGTAGCTTTTTTAGATGAGTCATAAGGTGGTTGCCATATAAAACAAGGTGCACTTTTAGCATCTATTGTTCCTTTTGAAAGTAGTGGTGAATGTCGTAAAGCTGCACCTGAATAAAAACTGTAAAAGCAAACACAATCAGCACACTTTTTCATATCTTTTGTCCCTTTAAAAAGTGGTGACTAAAGTTAAAATTTGTGCCTATGAAACATAAGTTAGAAATCAATAAAGGATTTATAAAAGTTGGTGCACTTTATGAAGAGATTTGTCCTTTTCTATTCAAAAACCTAGTCATTAGAAAAGACAGAGGGTGGTGGTAAAAATGTAAAGAGAGGCCCCTAATTAAAAACAAATTGAGATCAAGCATGCTTTTTAGAAGATTGTTCAAAATATGAAGTGCCACTCAAAATAGAGAAAATCACCTTTATTAAAAAAAGATATGGTTTTGGCAGCATAGAAAAGTCGGCTCAAACAAAGTGATGGTGAGCATTAGTAAATTGTTCCAAAAGACTAAAGGCACACTTTATAATGAATGTTGCCACTTTGAAAATATGAATCATGGAAAGAGAAGTTATTACTTGTTTGAGATTGGTTGACCATGCAAAGGTTGACATTTATGCTTAGAGTTTAAAAATATAAAAAACATGTGAGGGATGGTGCTATTCTAATCTGGCTGGTCAGTTTAGAGGAAGAAATGAAGTCCATGATGCTTATCTATTAAGCAATGCCATCAATCAATCTTATTTTGGTAAAAGATATGTTTCAAACAAAGATGGCTACAGGAATGACAGAGTGAAAATGGCAGTTGCATAGATTAGTTTTTAGAATTAGTTGATGATATATTTTGTTGTGAAAATTCCATTTCAAATCTTCATGCAATAATTTAGTCTTAAAGTAGAAGCCATACTTAGCTTTTTATTATTTCTCGTGCATAGATTTGTAAAAAGTCTAAATGAGTGCCATTTTGCACTTAGAAGATCAATGGTAATTTTCATGCCTGCCTATTGCTGAAACTACTTTTCACTCAGTGTTATTGTCATCTAGAATCTGTTATTCACTTAATGAAATTTATTACTCCTATCTTGCTTTTAAATGTTTATTGAGATGTCTTGTCATGTGTGTTGAGGAAAGTTAAATTGCTCTGGTGAGTTTACAAGCTTTGTATTCTAGGTTTACTCGAAGTAAACGATTGCAACTTTGTACTGATCTCTTGATTTAATGTACCAAAACATTTGTGTCTTTATGCTTTAAATCTATTCAATTTTTATGTTCACTTGCATTGTTTAGTCTCTGCTTTTAGTTGAACAATGCAAATGTTTTGTTGTAGGGATTTCTTTTAGTCAATAAAAATCTTTTGACTAGTGCTGATGTGCTGAATTGCTTTATGCTCTGGATCAAAAAAACAAAAAGATAATTTTTTTATTTTATTTAGTTTGAAATTTGAATTATATGCTCAAAATCACCATAGAGTACATTGTACAGAATCTACAGATTGTAAATTGCAACTACCTATTGTGAAACTTAGGTTAATTTTAATTTATAGGAAGCTTCCCCTTCTAATTCGAATAGTAGTTTTACTGCATACCTATTGTGTTTTGTGTCACATTGAAAGATGCGAATTAAAACACTAACATTAACAAGCAACTTATTACCCTTCAAAACTTGTTTCAGATGCATTAAATGCTTATCCAGAGTTCTGCTAAAATCCAATATCATCCAAATAAACAATGACATAAGGATCTATGAATGGTCTTACTACCTTATTTGTCAACCACATGAAAGTGGTTGGTACATTACACAATCCAAAAGGCAGTACAAGCTTGTCTTATATAGAATCCCCCCAGTTACCAATCCTCTTTATTTCTCATTTGATAATACTTGGATTTCAAATAATTTTTTTTGAGGTATATAGCATGTTGAAATTGGTCCACAAAATCATCAATTTGTGGAAGAGGGTGCATGTTCTTGATGTTTATCTTATCCAAAAATTAATATTCCATATGCATGTTTTAGGATCTTTCTTATATACAATAATAATAGGAGAAACACAGGAATAAGCATTTGAATGGATTACAACTTGATTTAAGAAAGATTGCAATTAAATTCTCCCACAATTTCCTCTACGAGTGATTGTTTATAGAGGTCAATGTTTGGAAGAGGAAAATCTTATTACAATTGGATGTCATGCTCTATGCCCTCCTAGGAAGCATGCCATTAGGATTTTGGAAAACTTCCTTAAATTGCCACAACAAATCTTCAACTTGTTCTTGTTCTTTGTTGGTTATCTTACTTAATTTGCAATTGTATCTTACTCTCTTGTTTTTGTTTATCCCTCAAAAGAAGCAGATTAGATTTCCACTAGCATTAATCAATCTTTTGTCTTGATTAACTCTTAAGAAAGAAATGTTTGACTTATCTTCATATGCATTAATGATATATCTTTCCCCTTCTTTGGCCAAATTGTACTTGTTAGCTCTCCTCATGAAGTTAACATCTCTAATATCCATGTATAGATTGCCAAAGGCTACACCACACATCAAGAGAAAACTCATCTACAATAATTTCATCAATGAGACACTGATTTATCCCAAAGTTAACCTTCACTGTGTGGTGACCTCTATGTCTACTCCTTGCTTTATCCAGCCTAAAGAATATGAAGTAAGATGATCATATGTGTCCAAACCAAGCTTGTCTACCAAATCTTCGGAAAACAAATTTGCTCATGAGCAAGAATAAAAAAAGGCATGAATTTTTGTCTTCTTAATTTGAATCTTAATGTTTAAGAGTTTGCTAAGTTCACCTTTAACATGAACTTCCTTGCCACTTAAGCATAACTCTTTGCAGATGGAAGTGCAAGCAATCCTCTTATGCACATTGGTGTTACATCTAGCCTTTCTTTGATCAAAGTTAGTCATAGATTTCTTCATCTTGTTATTCTTATGTGGATGCAATTTTCAACACATCTAATGTGTATGACCATTAACATCACAATTTATACAATGTTTATAATCTTTCTTGCAAATAGTAGCAATATTGTTTTACTTAATTTTTCATTTACCTTTCTCTTTTGGCTTGGGTTGACCTTGCTGTTTTGAAGTGTTTGAAGAGAATTATGGATTCTTCTTCTTGTCCATCTCAAGATAGGGTTTGGGAACATTCCTCATTGATCACACACAACTTATTCCTTCTAGCATTCTATCAATGAAGTTGCTCCAATGAGTATATATACAAGTTTATTTTCTTTGAGACTTGTCAAACCAAAGAAAATTTGCGAAGTTACAGCATTTTCAAACCTTCACTATTACTTGAAATATTTACTCATAGCCAAAAACCATGTAAGTGCAATGGAATGTAGACTTTTCCCATTAGAAACTAGCAAAATAAAGTTAATAAAAAATTTACAATCTGAATAGAACATGAAATATTTAAGCTCGCTGCTTGAGTTTTTAAGCAAAAGAAAAAGTTTCTGTATGAAGAATATCCTTCTTTTTTGCAGATGAGACATTCAAAGATGTCAAGATGATCCTAAGGAAATTGATTTGGCCCCGTGAAATCTCTATTGTTTGTATGCCATCTTGATGCCAATTCAAGGAAGTAATTGGTTCAATTGGTGCAGTTATAATTAATAAATGTGGTTAAATAGGGTAGAGAGAAAAAGGTTATGACTGCCAGTTAAGGATGGAAAGGTCACAAGTTTTCCACCTGGTTAATTGAGAAGGCAACTTCAATTATAAGTTTTTATTGAATTTGACTATTTATCAGGATTAATGTCATCCATAGTAGTCAAAAAACCTCAAATTGATTTTTTTACTCACATATTTAGCTTTTCTATCAAATACTTGTTTTTTGAGCGGGTCTATGTCGAACAATTTTCTTGCTAACCTTCCTTTGACCCTAAATCGAAATTCTGTATGAAGTTTGTTCTACATGCTTAAATATATTTGCTTGAAAAAAGTCTCTTATTTTATTTTATTTTTTGCTGAAATTTATTTCATCTTATTTGAATCTCTCATATTTTAGTTTTTATGAACATGAATACTATGGTACCATCCATTGGATAAGTTATTTGGATGCCACTGCATATGTAATTATTTGCTTCTTGTACAAGTTATTTCTATGATTTGACCAGTTTTTGAATATGAGTTACAATAAAGCATTCTGTATTCAAGCATACATTTTGTCACAAGGATTTGTTGTTGTTTTTCATATTATTACTTATTAATATTCTTTGCTGTTATTTGACTGTTAATGGTTAGATTTTCATATTTTGTTCAGGCTAAAGCCTTCTAACATTGTAAAAGCAAAGCAGAAACAAGAGAAGATTATGCAACAACAATGGGAGGTAAGCTCACTTGTCTGAAGTTCCTTTTTACTTTACCAGTGTGCTGCTATTTGATCAATAGCCTTTGGACAGAAAACAGATATTTATCATTCTTTAGGTGCATGCACTGGACTTATAAAAGTACTCATTGCAGGTTGTGATTTTTTATGCTACGATCATGCGTCATAGAAGTTACATGCTAAAATTGAACGTATAAGAAAGTTACGACTTAGTGTGCATGTAGCATTTAACCATTTTCAATTTTTTGATTATCCTCAAGCATTTTTCTTTGGCACAAAAGCTGCTTTTTGTGTTTTCTTTGGTTGAAACTTGAAAGTCAAAGTTAACATATAAGCCTGTAAAAATAACATAAAATTATTTAATATAATCTAATAGAGATTTTGCAAGTTAATTATCACCTATGAGCATACGGGTTATTTATCACAAAAGGACAGTTCTGCAAACTCAATTAAATGATGCATTTTTCATTCATAGATAGGCTGTTGCTGCTGAGCCGCTAGCCACCTATTTATTGATATATATTGATAACTGAATTTGTGGATAGCCAATGTGTGTAAGGATCATTACCCACAAAACAATCTCATGGAAATAAAATATAACTACTTATCTCATAACATGGACATAAAAATAAAGCAACTTCATTAAGTAAATAGATGTCATAACGCACCCTATACAAGAATACAACTCAGGCTCTCATGACACATAGTCATCTAAATGTACAGTTTGTAAGTACAAAACAAATATTGTGAGGAATATAGTGATAGCAGCAAAAATCGTTTGGGGAAAAAATCGGCAAGCCAAATGTTTAGGATTTTTTGAAAAAATTAGAGAAAAATCGTGAAAAAATTGGGAAAAAATCGGATTTGAAAAAAATGTAAAAAATAGTAGGAAAAGAGACAAATGCTACACTTTTTTGAAATTTAAGGTAATTTGCATAGCATATAGATATAGAGAGCAAATAAAATAGAGATTTTAACCCATGAATTGTAGAAAGCTTGCATGTTGTTTATAAAGTTTATGTTTGTTGAGCTTAAAGGCATTTGTTTCTTGCTTAGGTTGTGAACTACAGATCGTTTGGAGCACCTCATACAATAGAGTAGTGTATATGTGAGATATGGAATCAATTGTAATGTAAAATCTTTGTAGAATTGACAACTGAGAAAAGTGGAAAAGGCTAGTGTATGAAGGAGTCCTAAATGATACAAGTGACCAAAAATATCAAGTAAATCGTCTATAAGGAAATTCAGTTATCTGTAGTCCAGAAATATCAATTAGATTTAATATAAATATGCAGGATACAAAAATCTAATATAGCCTGGACCTAAAGCCGCGATTTATCTTATTTGAAGCATTTAAGTTGTAAACTACATCAAGCTTGTGATTCTGGAGCAAGATTTAGTTCAATCCCTAAAAGGGGACATGACAAATTATACATTACAAATTATTATATTTTAAATTTTGCTATTTCCCTCCAAAAAAAGTTATAAGAGGAGGCTAAGGGCTCATTTGTGAGTTTAGCCATGAATTGTATTTGTTTTTGCATATGGAGAGAACTTGTGTTCTTCTCAAAAAATTTTGAGGACAAAAAGCCTCTTGAGATTGTTGGATTTGGGGACAAAACCCCCTTAGCTAGTTAGAGTGGTTTCATACAGGAATCACCAATGAGCTGCAAAGGGAAGATCCAGTTTGGTTGCAAACACAAAATATTTTGATGTGTTTTGAATCTCTAATATTTTTAGTATTATTTGAAGTTTTTGAAGGGCAATTTGGGGGATTCCCAGCTAGCCGTTCACTTTACTTGTCGAACCATTTGTTGGGTTATTGTTGATGGAAAATATGATTTGAATGATTATGGAGTTTTTTTTTATTGTCATTATCATCTAGTGTAGGCCATACCAATTTGAATGAGAGTGGAGTCTTAACATGGAGGTTGTACATGTGGAGGGGCTAGTAATGGCAAACTGGTTGCAGATAAGCAATAACACTACAAATACAAGAGGACAACAATACATAGCACACTCAAACTTCAAAATTCTAAGAGAATAGCAATTGAGCAATTGCAATCAAACACCTCAAACACCAGCAGACAATGACGAACAACAATTTCACGCTACAAAAAATCGCCCCAAACAATGAGGTCGATACTAAGCCAAAATGATAGTGTCATGTCCCCAATTTGGGACCTCTTTATAGTTGGCGGGAAAAAGAGCATTTTTAAATGCTAACTTAAATAATATTAAATAATTAATAAATTATAAATAATAAATTTAAATTATTGTTAAAATAACATTTAAATTTAAATGAATCTATTTTATCTGGCTCGACCTTCGAAGGCAATTTAATATTTGAATAATGTTTTTGGCCTACATCTCCTCATTAGCAACTATTTATGGTGGGCGCTGGACATTTTGGAAATCATCAAATGAAGACATGACGAATTGACAGTGTAGCTGGTGATGTGCTTGGTAGGATGTAGTCTCTGCTAGTGGGCTGCATCTATTTCGTCAATTCCGCCATCCATCTATTTCCGCTATTATCTTGATCTTACATATTGTTGTTACAGGCATATCATTTCCAGGCCATTGGAGGAGTGAGTACCTTGGAGCGGTTTGGACGAGCTTTTAGCTCTGGCCATATCCATAGGTTCCAATCACTCTTAGCATCTGTGCATGATCCTTAGCTCAGACGAGAGCCGCCAGAGGCAATGCTGGGAGCATCAAATTGCACTCATTCTGTTCCGCACTCGCACCAGGAGTTCGTGAGGTTACTCATGGAGAATATTTGGGAAGAGGCATCTAAGTAGGCGCTAGGTGCAAGGGGAATCTAATCACTGGAGATAATTGTTGCAATTGCCATCAACCTCGACTCCATTCACTCATGCGACATTTAGAGCGACTGTGAGCATTCAGCTACAACTCGACAATTCACCCGATTGGTGTTGAGTGACATCCTTTGGCGATCGAGCCTGCTATATTTGTCTGGGCGGCCACCATTCCTCATTGCGAATCAGGGAGGGGTTTGTGTGTGTGATGGGCGTCATTCCCTGAAACTGCTTCAGCAAATGCCTAGTTGTAGTCCCGGCTCAGTTCCAGGCTTATCTCCGTGCGCCATTTCTCATTGAGTCTGTATCTTCAGTAGTTTTTGTATTGAGTTGTTGATCAACCGCGAACAATTAATTTGTGAGTAAAATCCACTGTACATTGGTTTTGGCGTCTATTTCGGACTAGCGTTTATTTGAGCAATCATTGTTCTATTAATTCTCTGTTTTTTAGGTTTGACATCAATTTCTATATGCAAGATTAGACTTTGCTATTAAAATTTTGTATGAGCCTGAGTCGGGCTCATCACAGACAGTAACAGGACAAACTCGTTCTTCTTGCAAAGGTACAGAATTGAAAGGAAAACGAGCAGCAATGAGATTAAACAGAGTTCAAAGTGTTGCCCAATCGACAAAACCGATCCGTGGACAATGGTAACCTGAACCTACCAATTCATTTCTTATTCACATGGTAGAATACAAAGTCCACCAAACACCAACGATATGGAAATTGAGTTTATTGTATTAAAATTATGCAATACTGAGCAACAAGAGGGCAACTACAGATTACAAGGACAATAAACTTCCTTTGCATTGTTTGCATTCTCTTCTCCCTTGCCATA
The DNA here is from genome assembly GCA_007258455.2 of Sequoia sempervirens. Taxonomy (NCBI): domain Eukaryota; kingdom Viridiplantae; phylum Streptophyta; class Pinopsida; order Cupressales; family Cupressaceae; genus Sequoia; species Sequoia sempervirens. The sequence continues at coordinate 62,812 of VDFB02340503.1, forward strand.
CCTCCTCTGTTCTCTATCATAATTCTTAGCGCTAGAATAGATCGCCTCCTCACTCTCAAACTTACAAAAAAAAAATGACTTCTCTCAAATCCAAGTAACCGTGTATCCCATTCTTTGCTTAGGTAGACCCCTTCGATCCCCAAAAGAATTGACCTTGTTCTTGGACAGTTTCAAAAACTAAAACTTGTGCGAATAACTCAACCTCTCTCCCTTTTTGGTTGTAACTATCCTCCCGTTTGGGATCTAACGAGGAAGGAAGACTAAGTTTCTTGACTCCACATAGTGCTCACCACCTGTCACAAGGAGAACAAGGAAACAAAGAAGGCAATAACCAAAAAAAACCAAAATGTGCAAATCAAAATTTTGTGATGCCCTTGCATCAGGTTCCCCGGGGGGGAACAAAAGCTCATGAACTCTTGTTCATGAGGTCATCGATGGAATGACCATAGGCGGCAATTTGATGTACAGTTAACCACGAAGCATCCTCCAAAAGATGATCACGCCACTTCACCAAATACCTGAAATACTCTTTGCCGCTAGTCTTCTTCAATAGCCGTTTAGCTAGAATGCCTTCAATTTCCAGCGGAATGGGTTTGGTTGCATGTTGGTCTTCAGTGGATTTCAACTCTAACTCTGCTGTTTCTTCATCAGTAGCACCTTGATATGGATACAAATTTGTGACATTGAAGATTGGTGAAATCCCCATGCCTGGAGGAAGGCTAATCTCATAGGCATTCGTTGAAAACTTTCGAAGAATTTCGCATGAACCAAATTTCTTCATCTTTATTTTATTGTATTCACTTGTAGGAAATCTTTCCTTCCTAAGATGTGCTAACACAAGATCACCCACCTGAAAATGAACCTCTCTCCACTTCTTATCAACGTACTGTTTGTATTGCTGATTGCTTCCTTCAATATTCAACTGAACCTCCTCATGTAGGTCATGAATGACTTGTGCAAAATCTTCTCCATCTGTGCTTCTTTTCTCCATATCACCAAGATTTCTAAGTTCCAAGACAACCCTAGGATGCATGCCATAAACCATAGGTGAAAAACTCTCCGAGTAATTGGTGAGTTTTAAAAGACTACCGAGTTTTTTTTCATGGCGGGTTTTTCCTGCATTTATTCTCCAAAATTGCTCATTGAATAAAGGACGAGTCCAAAAAAAAAACTCACACGTTGAAAAAAAAAGGTCTCCTGCAGCCACTAAAAAGGTATTTTCATTTCATTTGATTTTATAGGTACTCTCCAAGTCCAAGTTTCCATGTTTGCCTACAAGTCTTCATCTATAATATCATCTAGTTCTACCTCCCCCTAGTTTTCACTGGACATGGGAAGAGGAAGATGTAAATTTGTAAAATATATTAATGTAGTATTTACTTTCAGTTTTACAAAAACAATTTGCTATCTTCATTTTGTTTCAGACTATCAGTATCAATGCATTCTAGATGAGGATGCCTTTTTTTACCTAGTTTGCTTTGAAATAAATCAAATACAACTAGATTCAACTTGTTTCTTTAATGTACTCATTTATTGACTCATTGGATGCATCTTATCATTGAATTTTGCAAAAAAAAAAAGTGTTTTTAATGAAATTTAAGCAATTTTTAAAGTTGCCATGTTTTTTGCCGAGTCGTGTTTTTTGGGCTTGGCGAGATTTTCAATTTGGCGAGTTTTTCAACTATGCCATAAACTATATAAAAAGGACTGAAAGCTGTACTCCGATTTAGAGAATCATTGTAAGTGAACTCAGCTTGGGACAAAACCATATCCCAGTTACCATGTGTGTTCCCAACAAGGCACCTCAACATGTCACCAAGTCTTCTATTCACCACCTTTGTTTGGCCATCCGTTTGGGGGTGATAGGCAGAACTGAAACTAAGATGTGTACCCGATTTTTTCCAAAGGGTTCTCTAGAAATGCCCATCAAATTTCGTATCCCTATCCGACACAATACTCTGTGGGATACCATGCAAACGAACCACTTCTTTGAAAAACAAATTAGCAATATTGGTTGCAACACTAGTCTTCTTACATGGGATAAAATGCGCCATTTTAGAGAACCTATCCACAACTACAAATACAAAATCATTGCCCCTTTGAGTCCTAGGAAAATCCATAACAAAATCCATACTTACATAATCCCACAATCGAGATGGATCTGGCAATGGTTGATACAACCTTGTATTTTGACTTCTTCCCTTTGGATGTTTACATACTCTGCATCTCTCCACATCCTTTTTGATATCAGCTAGCATTCATGGCCAGTAATAGTGCATACTCAACTGCAAATAAGTTTTATCTTGTCCAAAGTGTCCTAGACTACCTTTGAACAACAAACCTTCCTGTAGCATATAATCAATTCAAAGTCCCCTATCTTTGCTGATTGGACTGCTGCAAGTTTCATAAGCATCTTTGAAATTTGGATCATTTGCATACAACTCCTTCAAACTATCAAAACCAACACTGTTAGCCTGAATTTCATGCAACAATAAAGTTCTACTTAATGCATCAACAACCTTATTTGTTTGCCCACTCTTATGCTTCAAAACAAAATTATAACTTTGAAGATATTCTACCCACTTTACATGCCTCTGATTTAATTTATGCTAACTATTAATGAACTGTAATGCATGGTTATTGGTGTAAACAACAAAATCCTTAGGAAGCAGGTAATGCATCCACTTCTTCAATGATTGAACCAATGCATAAAATTCAAGATCATAGGCAAAATATTTCTTCTTAGCATCATTCAGCTTCTCACTAAAATAAGCCACTGGTTTACCTTCCTGGCTAAGAATAGCCCCTATTGCCAAGCCACTGGCATCACATTCAACTTAAAATACTTTATTGAAATTAGGCAATGCAAGTATATGTTGCTCAGTTACTCTATGTTTAAGAAATTTAAAACCCTTTTAAGCCTCTTGAGTCCAGATAAACTGCTTTTTAGACCGCTTAATGGTTTCAAGTATAGGAGCAACTACTTGACTGAAATTTTTAATAAACTTCTTGTAAAAGCTAGCAAGCCCATGAAAACTCCTTACCTCAGGTGCACTTCTTGCTGTTGGCCAATCAATAATAGCTTGAACCTTATCCTTATCCATTTTCAGCCCTTCACTGGATACCACAAAACTCAAATAAGTCGATTCAGTTTGCATAAACACTTTTTTAGATTAATTTGCAACTTCTCTTCATGCAACCTCGTCATCACCATCTTCAAAGGCTGGAGATGCTCCTCTTTATACTTGCTAAACACCAATATGTCATCAAGATACACAATAACAAACTTCCCTAAAAAGGGTTTTAAGACCTCATTCATGAGCCTCATAAAAGTACTGGGTGAATTTGTGACCCCAAAGGGCATAACCAACCATTTGTATAGTCCATTAGTTTTAAATCCTGTCTTCCACTCATCTCCAAGTCTGATCCAAATCTTATGATAACCACATTTCAGATCTATCTTCGAAAAATACTTAGCACCACCCAGGGTATCCATCAAATCATCTATTCTAGGAATTGGAAACCTGTATTTGATAGTTATCTTATTAATGGCCCGAGAGACTGTGTACATTCTCCATTCATTTCCCTTCTTAGGCACCAAGACTATAGGAACTGCACAAGGACTAAGACTCTCTTATCAACCCTTTTTGGAGTAATTCCTCAACTTTCCTTCTAATCTCATCATTCTCTTGGGGAGTCAATCTGTATGCAGCTTTGTTTGGAAGGCTAGCTTCTGGAATCAAATCCATGTGATGACTAATACTACGCATAGGAGGCAATTCATCAGGCAAATGAATTGCAACACAATATCCTTATGTTCCTCCAAGATATTTTGTACCTCCTTAGGCAACTCATCCAAATTTGTGGAGGTGAACAACTCCTTGGGTTTGAGGACCAAAGCAACTCCCATTTCCTCTTCCTTTATGATATGCAAGAACTCTTTTCCACTCACCAACATTATCTTGCTAGTGCTACTACTACTGCTGCCCTCCTCTTGTTCACGCATAGGCAACAAAGTATGCTTGATTCCATCCTTTTCAAAGGTATAGGTGTTAATCCTCTCATCATGTACAACTTTTTGATCAAATTGCCAAGGTCTACCAAGCAATACATGGCACACATCCATAGGCATGATATCACAAATCACACCATCCTTATAAATGCCAACCTGAAATTCTACTAATGCTTGTTCATCAACTAACAAATGATGCCCTTTTTGAAGCCAATAAACTTTATAAGGTGTAGGATGCTTAGTTCTCTTAAGACCTAACTTATCCACCATTTCCACAACCACTAAGTTATCCGTACTACCATTGTCAATAATCAATTTGCAGCACTTAGCTTTAGCCTTGCACTTTGTCTTGAATAAGGCTCTTCTTTGTTCTGGTTCTTTACTCTCCTTTAGTGGCTTAAACAGCACTCTTTTGAACAACAAGGACTCTCCAGTCTTAGGTTCCTCAGTGTGATGAGCAGGTGATCCCACACTTTCTTGATTTGCTTGCACGATTTGATTGCTTCTTTCTGACTTTGGGTGACCTTCCTTTACGAATTCCGAACACTCCCAACTCTTATGACCAACATATTGATTACATTTAAAACATTTACCCACAAAACCTCTTCCTCTTCCTTGATAACCACCTCTACCAAAAGATCTTCCTTATTTGTTTTGATAGCCTCCTCTTTCTTGATTCGCTGTCCCACTCGAACTGCCAACCCCTTCATCTTGATGAGCTTGCTGTCCCCTACTAGCATGTGGTCCTCTTTCTCTAAAGCCTCTTCCTCTATTTCTTCATTGCTGATTTTGCTTCCTCACAAGCTTCCTTTTTTCCTTAATGGAAAATTGATAGGCGTCCTCAAGAGTTCTTGGAGACACTACTCTTAACTCACATCTTGCAAACTGTATTTCAACCAATTTAAATATCTTGCCACCTTTACCATATCCTCTTCACTGTGGCTTGACCGAATCACCAACCTCCATATATTCCTTGATTGACATATCCTTTTGCTTGAGATTCTACAATCTTTTGAAAAGATTGGTTTGATAGTTTGTTGGAAGGAACTCCGTCTTCAATTTAGCAACCATTCGATCCCAAGAGGTGATCTTTTCCTTGTTTTTCTTGTGTCTTTCAGACTGCACGAAATCCCACCACATTGCAGTGTGGCCTTTAAGTCTTGTACAAACAATCTTAACCTTTCTTTCTTCTGCAACTCCTTCATATTCAAAGTATTTGTCTAGATCATTGATCCAGTCAATGAGCTATTCCACATTCAAGCTTTTGAGAATACGTAGGAACCTCAATTCTTTGTTTGGCTCCCACATTTATAACAACTCTTATCAATCTTTCTTCCACTCCTAGTTCTTCTCGAGCTTCATCATAAGTTTGGGGTTGCTTTTCTTCCTCCACCTCATTAACATCAACAACTACTCCCCTTCGTTGTGCCTGCTCCATGACATCCATTCTAGCTGTCAGGTTCTGCAACATCTCCAAAATTCCCTCTTTATGGCCTCTTCGACGACCACCTCAAGCACCTCCTCATCTCATTCTTCTTGGTGGCATTCTACCCGCTTCCCAAACTCCCAATATCTTATTGCTTTGATACGTAAAATAGTGGCAAATTGGTTGTAGATAAGCAATAATACTACGAGTACAAGAGGACAACAATACATAGCACACTCAAACTTTAGAATTTTGAGAGAATAGCAATTGAGCAATTGCAATCTGTTGGCGTTACAATTCGCACCTTTGGAGTGTGTATTGGCAACGAATAGCTATGCACAAAATTAACTGCTCTTGAAATTAGGAGGGGAAGCTCCCTCTTTTGCTGTTATTGCGTAAAAAGTAATGTGATCTAAGTTTCCTATCTTTTTACTGAGCGGTAGGGCACAATGGTGATAAAACTCAATGCGTTGCAGTTAAGGTTTTCTCTGGTTTCTGCAGATCTTAACTACAACTAGGCTAAACTATCCTACCTCCTCAAGTAAAACAAAGCGAGAGGGTGTAGGAGCAATATTTGGGGAATGGTTGGATCACTTGGGCTGACCGTCTCTCAGAATGCATCCAAAGGCTCTAAACTTTCAGATCTACGCTGGAATAAAGTCTATGCAAGCAAACACTCATACGGTAAGCTAAATCTCAGGATTCCCAAGGAGGTGATGGCACTTGTCCAAGGTGTAGGCTGAGATGTAGATTACTAGAAATGACACAAAATGATGAACTAGATATTAGGATTCTCGAGGAGGCGATGATGCCTGTTCGAGGTGTATGCTGAAATATAGATCATAAAACAACATCAAACGATAATCCTTAATCTCCAAATTCCCAAGGAGGCTACGATGCCTGCTCGAGGTGTAGATTGAAACAATAGATTATAAAAACAAACGTTGATAGATCTTGAATCTTTGGATCAAATGGCACATTGCTCTTTGATTTATTTCTTCAAACTTGCTCAATGATTTACAAATATTTGGGACAACAAAGGTACGAAGTTATACACTATTGCGATCAAACCAAACAACTCTTAGACAAAGAGTGAATAGATATTGACTTGCAAGCTTGATGACACAACGACGCAACAATTTTTTGTAGTAATAAAAGTTAAACAATAATGAGCAAGGCTACTCTTATTTATAGAAGCTCAAAGGAGTAGGGAACCCTAAAATCTCCTTGAGTTAACACTTAGTTCTTGCCAATCTGCAAGATTTATTCCTATGTCTAAAATTAGGTAATCTAACAGTTAACTGGAAAGTCTACTTCAGTTAACTAATTCTAAACTAAAAAAGAACTCCAATATACAAAAGTGCCTCCAAAATAGACATGCACAATTAGTGGGACAGTTAGTTAACTTGGAAAGAGGCATCAGGTTAACTCCTGTGTCATAAATGCTATCTTGGAGGGGTAGGACGTCCTAACTTAGTATTTACACATCATCAACTCAAGTCATCATTTCCTCTAACCAGTTGTTGACTGCCTTTGCATTTGGACAACTGATACTTTGCAAGATGATGTGTCGTCGCAAAATTTCCTCACCACTCACAATCTGCTCCTGGTATTCAATATTCTTTACAGTTGCGTCATCAAGCTTTGTCAACATGGTTGCAATTTGACTTAACCTGCAACCAACAGGATCACTGCAGAAACTGCTATGGATGAGATCCTGAAACTATGTTTGTACCTCAGCTAGCTCGACATATGCACCTCCTTCATGCTGGTATAGGCAAGGGATAGATGTTACAAACGTTCTTACGAACTTGATAACACTTGCCACGATTTGTTTGTACAATCAATTCCACAGAGTTTGTACCATAAGCTTTCACTTTGTATGGACGCTGTTCTTTCCAAGTGTAAAGATGATGCTTGTTCTCCTCTATAGTACACAATTAGTTTTTATTTTTAAACCTCCATTGGATGCATGACATGGGTTGGCCCATGTAATACACAATTAATTTTGCAAAATATCTTTCGAACCTTTGACATCAATGACAACATTTTTTCAACATATTTTGCCTCCAATATACCAACAAATATTCCTTTTTCATTCAAGGTCAACCGAACATGCTATTGTGTTGTTTGTTTGTTCAAAGCTTTGACACAAATCAAAATTGTTATCATGACATAGGAAAACTTTGTTTTTTTAAATGTTAAAAAACAAGAGAGAACTTTATTGCTGCTTAGGTCGCAAAGATTTCTTAGCATTCTTGAGATGGTTGAGTGACTTCTAGAAGACCCCAAGCATTCTTGGGGACCTCGAGGCATCCCCACTATGTCCACAATATGGGGTGCTCCCCGAAGAGGTCTCTTGGTTTTGTAGGGACATGTTGGAAACATTCCCACTTTGGTGTGGGAGGGTGGTGAGGGGACATTTCATCTTTGTCATTGTTTCGTCAAAATGTCCTTGTTTTAGAAACTTTACAATTTTTTCCTTTTTGGGGGAGGGGGGAGGGAATTGTGGAACTATGTAATTTATTCATGAGAGAAGGTATTCATAGAGAAATACATTTCTAATTGGTTTGATGCCAAGCTTTAGAAACTTGGAGCTTGTTTAATGGGACGTGTTGAGCAAAAACATCTTTTGCTTTATGGCAAGCTTTCGAAACTTATAAGACATATAGTAGCAAAATGATCCACTTTGATACTTATAATCTGAATCTAGGAGATACCTAGATGTGTTATATGTGGAAACATAGATACAAAACTCGCCAAATACTCACAAAATTCACGAGTATTCACGATCTAGATTCCTAGGTGAGTTAATAACTTGCCAACGAGTTTTTGTGAAATTCATGACGATTTTTAACTTGTAAAATTCCCGAGTCAATGGAAAATATCACTTTTTTTGTGTCAATAACTCGTCCAAATTCATAGGAAAACCTTTTTCTTTCTTGCAGTTTAAAAAAATGTGATTTTCAACTCATTTTCGCAAGCAATTGGCGATTAAGGGCATGTGAAGACTGGCGATTTGGGGTGTGATTTCAAACATGAATCATAGGTTTTCTTCATTATTTTTATTTGATATTCTCTTTGTTGGCAGATGTAGTTGTGATGAATACGAAGTTGAAAATTTAATATGATTATTAAAACATTTTTATAAACAAAAAAGTGCCAAATACCTAATTTCGCCCTTAACTGATAAAATGATGAAAATGGCGTATGCCATGGAGGTTTGTGTGGTTTCAATGGCTTTAATTTTTGAGTCTCCACTCCAAAATCTCCACTAGTTATTGGGGTGGCTTGTCACATAAAAAACTTGATCACAATGAGGTGGTGATGAGGAACTGGGATATAAGTTTATAACCTAAGTTACCGATTCGTTTTTGGATTTGGGTATGGGTATGTGAATCCAATATTGGATTCGGTCAAAATTTTTTTTGGGGTTGGGTACGGTTTGGGTATGTTAATACAAAAAAACATATAAAAAACAGAAATATATACATATTTGCAGCAGTAATTAAGTTCAGAATACACCACCATATTAATAGTCAAATAACATAGCAAAAATACATCACGACTTTAATAGTCAAATATTAAAATATTAGTGATACTCGAATGTCATGATATTAAAGTTCAAAGATAAAAATGTCAAGTGTTTACAATCAGCCATTATTGATCATTGATCAATCTGAATCATATGGGTCATCAAAAAGAGCACCATCAGCATCATTAGATGCTATATCATATTAACCTATCTTCACTTGAGAAGCAGCTCTTGTTTATCCATATTGTCCCATGCAGAAACTGTATCCATGTATATTTAATGTTGGTGATTTGCTGCCTAGTCTCACTTAGGGTTTCACCCTCCATACAAACTCCTTTTCTGTTCTGTAGAATATTATTTATATACTCCTGTGTTGCTTTCAACATTTTGGAATAAACTTTTGATTCTCATTGATGTATATCAGCAGTAATGGATGGACAGTAGTATGAAAATTTGCTTGAAAGGAACCTCCATGTTAAGGATTTAATATGTTCATTCTTTCTAGATTGAGGTTGAGGGATCTGACATTTTTAGACCAATATAAACAGCTCGCTGCATGATGAAAAAATATACCATGTTGCCAATTTTTGCACAGATGGGTAAAAATATCAAGCTTTCAGGTCCTTGTGAGGCAAAGATGAGGGTTGGAATGAATATTTAATTATTTAGAAGTCAACTTTTAGTCAAAAAAATAATTTAAAATTGCAAAAAAAGGCACTTTTTTCATGGCCTGGGCATTTTGACGTCTGGATTCGAGTTGGATTTGCGTCAGATTTGGTTGGGTGTATCCTGGATGAATCCACAGAGGCAATTCGTATCCGCAGGCGAAATTTTGTACCCTGTGTGAATTTGAACGTATCGAATCTGAATTTCGAATCTGATATGAATCATATTGTATCTAGAGGCTGGAAGGGACGTTATTATTGCATAACTTGCCAAAAATCTCTTTATATGAGGCAATTTCTACATATGACATGGCTAGTGGAAGTGATATTGTAACTCGTTTAGAGGTTGAACTTGTTTTTTGGCCTATGATATGTATTAAACTCAAATGTTGATATATATATGACGGAAATCAGTAATATGTTCTACAAATCTAGTAATATTTGTGTTTTTGAAGAATATTTTAAAAAACTTATGCATTTTAAAATGTTCGATAAATTTGCCAAGTTATTGCTAAGTTTTTTCCTGAGCTTTTGCCGAGCCTTGAGTTTTTAAATTGTTTGGGCCTGCTAAGTGTGAGTTTTGCAACTATATGTGGAAGTATTATTATGCGTAGGAGGGATACTAGAACTGAGGTAAAAAAGTTAATTAATTTGTTTATTCTGTACATGGCATACTCATGAGGGAGATGCAGGTTTATCTTCTACTTTCTACATCTATGCTATGAGTATGCTATGCTTATAGAATTTGATGATATAGATATTTATATAATGTTACAAAGCTGCGATGGCTAAACAATTTGTGATGGAGATTGAAAAGTTTAATCTTCCATGTGATGTTTCACCTTCTTATAATTGAGCTGAATGGTGTTAGATGCAACAGTTATAGAGAGGGCTTTTCTCTTTCAAGGATGAAAGCTGCAATGTTGTTAGCATTTGGCAGTGTTATATATTGTGAGTGGATCTTGGAGGTTTGGTTTGTAGGTGCTTGGAACCTTGACAAAGCCGACGACAACAACTGGATAAGGTTTTGTGCATGCTTGATCTGCCCAGTTTGTCTTGCACAATTGGCAAAGTTTGTGTGGCATATGATGCAGATGGAGTGATGATGCTGCAAACTTCAGGAGAGCATTCAGAAGTACTGCAGATTATAAGTTAGCATCTTTTTTTTTTATTCAAGGGGTAAACGCTTTTGACCGGAGCTATGAACCGGAATACAACCATTCAACAATACCACCCCAATGGGGTTTGAACCTTGGTGGCGAGAACAACAATGCCACCTATAAACCATCACACCATGCCAATACCGGCTAGCATCTTGCAAGCCATGTGAACTTAAAGTTTATTTGGAGAGTCCATCTGGATCGCAACTGTAAATTCACAACTTGGATCACATGAGTTGTACTTGTATTCTTACAAAATCCTAGATGTATTTGTAATTTTAGGAAGTTCTTTCGGAAACACTTGTAATTTATATTATATTTGCAATTCATTATCCCCAGTCTCAAAAGAGAAAAAAATTCAAGAGAGAAGCTCTCCAAAAAGTTGTTTGCAGAATATCTTCCAGAAAAGATATAAGAGTTTTTTTTCCCTGATATTTCCATGAAACCTTTCGCATGGAAAAATCCTACTGTAGCCAGCAGAAAGGGAAAATAAACCAGTTCAATCCACATAGATTCTGAAATGGACTTTGACAATTTCTGAGCACGAACCAATATACTGGACAAATTTGGTAAGTTTTGAAAAAATGTGAATAATAGATGAACCTTAAACTCTTGAGTTGGATGCAATTTGGTGAATCATGAAACCTGGGAAGGTTGTGAAAATAATTTATCTTAGAGATCCTCGATAACTCTGAATTTTCAGTTAAAACCTACGTTGCTGGTTTGGGTTTTGGGTACATTGGTATGGTGACCTTTTTCCCCAGATTTGGTTTGATATACAGTTGTACATTATATATAATATTTAAACTGTTTAAAAATACCCATAATTTGCAGAATACAAAAACAAAAAAGATGGAGAAATAGGGGATAGTGATAAAGATAATAGATAATTCAATGTCAAATATCATATCAATAGAAAATTACAATCAATAATCTTCATCTTGCTTTCTGTCGAGAGCATCAATATCAGCACTTGGTTCATTTGAACCGCAAGCAGCTACAGCACCACTCCCACTACCTGTATCATGTGTGGGAGCCTCCTCATTCTTTGGAGAAATTGTGGCAAGCTGTGCAAAAGAAACATCCAAGTCAGCACTCTCAGAGGCTACATCCCTCTTCTTTGACACTAGCTAAAATATCTTTGTTGCAGTTATCATAGGAATCTTTGCAATCTTTCAACATTCTAAAACAGCAGCAGCGTTGAACAATGGAAACTGAAAAGTTTTGGAAGTTCGTAGTGATAGGTAAGTTGGAAATGTGTTTTTTTGCTTTTAGGTTTCTTTTATGGTTTAGATGGGCATTTTAGGGATATTTTGAATTTCAAATATGCTTTTAAAAAATGCTTTTTGGGTGGAAAAGAGCTGCCTACCCTATTGGTTTGCCCAGTGCACTGCGTGGGAACCTTGGATATGTGTATAGCATACCCAGGATGCTCGGTACTTGACATGGGCAAACACCCTGGGTATGACACATCAGGCCGAGATTTCAACCTGTTTGGCTTGGGTATTGGGGGCTACCTGTGCATACCTGGTAACCTAGGTCAAAACCCTTGATTTGCAGGCAGAAACCCTTAAGTTGTAGGAAATAAGGAAAACAGTAAGTACTAAGGATTGAAAGGAAAATGAAAGAAAATCTTATCATCCATTGTTATCTGATTCATATCACTTCCTTGCAGAACATAAATTTGGCAAATGTAACAAATTTATTTGGGTATGTAAATTCTTGTATTATTGATCCCTGAGAAAACATTAAGTTTTGTTATGGGGATACAAATTTGTGCTTATGTATTACTGCTTTTTAAAGATTTCTTTTGGCTATTATTAGATTAATTTGATGATAAAAAGATTAATACGTTTGTCCTTGAATCCTCCATTAGTACCTGGCTGGGAGGAAAGATTACTAATGCTTTCAAAGTTGAGAAAATTAAACACCAATTACTGATCAATATCATTGATTACTTGTAAATCAACTATCAGCTGCAAATGGAGGAATATGTCTGTGTTTTGACTTTTGTATTCATCAAAGGATCCAATTAATAATTCTTAGTGGTTGCAATCCCTGTATAAGTGTGGTTTCTTGTAACTAATATGATTAAACAGTTTTTTCCATATAGAGCTCCATTATTGCATATTGAACAAATTTTTATGTGAAGTTCTAAATGTTAGACAACCAGGTTTAAAAGCTAGTAATTTTGAGTTTGACAACTGGAGGAGTTCTTCTCACACCATCATCTTGAAGTTTGTTATTGCTGCTGCTGTGGTTTATTTGAGGTTTAATTGTTTATTTATATTCATGGAAGAAAAGCTTGTTTCACTTATCCTTTGATAGTAGTATACATGAATCTTATAAGTGAATGAAATTGTTAAGAGGCATACAAACAGAAATAAGTTTCGCTAATTGTTGTTTCTGTTTTCCTCTCCCATGCAGATGGATATAACTCCTTGCTTTGGGCTTGATTTCAAGATAGAAGATATCCAAGATACTGTTATCCACTGCCTTTTATGTTCTCTCTCATTTCTAGTAAAATTATTTAGGTGGTTGAATAAGCACTTAAGTTAATATCTTGGATGCAGATGTGGAAAACCAAATGATTGTTGACAAGCATGGCCTTGATTTTGATAGCCTAGAAAGTATTAGTTTTTTGTTTAAATTTTAATTATTTATTTTCCAGCTGTGAAGCATTCCAGATATGCAAAACCTTTTTATGCTAACAAGATAAATCAAGGCTATATTTCAATCTGTTGTTTGATTTGACGATCACACAAATTCCACAAAAGATAAACTGGGAGGACAAAATAGTGAAGGGTTCAAATGACTGGATTTTGCAAACTGCTGTATCTAAACTCTTTGAGGAGCGACCAATTTGGCCAAAACGCACCTTGCAGGAACGTTTGGCAGATGATGGCCTAAAGATTACATATGATCATCTTAAAAGGTCTTCCATTTGCCTCTTGCATTACGTATTTCTCATCTTTTATACTTTTCTACTCTTTATATAAAAATGAAAACTCAAACTGAAATCATTTGTTATTTTTAAATGTAAGGCAATCTAATGTTTATTTTCTTTAAATATTTTCTGGCCATATTGGTTTGTGGTTTTACTTTCTGTTTGGACTCATACTTTTATAGGTCTTACATTACTTTGTTTCCATGCAGGCTTCTTTTTAGAACAGCATATTACTTTGGGTGTGGTCCATATCGCACTCTGTGGATTAGGAATGGTTATGATGCCAGAAAAGATCCAGAATCACGCATGTAATGGCTTTCATTGCTCTTTCCTTATTGCTGATTCTACATAGCAATCTTGTTCAAAAATCTTAGGTAGTAGAAACGATAAAGCCTTGAATATTCATTAACTAAATCCCACATTTATGCTTCACACAATTTATTCAATGACAAAGAGCCTAAACTCCATGTAGGTAAAAATGAATATTGACAAATGCCAATAGAGCTTTCCAAACAAGGTAAAATCACTTCAAACAAACAACAAAAAATTAGTTGTCAATCCTAATACAGGAATGAGTATGGGTTTGGGACTTCAGATATGAGTATGGGTTCGTGTGTATATATATATATATATTCATAATTTTTAAATTAAAAATATTTATAATTTGCAAATATATGGTAAAAATATAAATATTTATAATTTTCAAAATATATAAAAAATTGCAATTTAAAAAAATACATATAAGTTTTTAATTTCATGGTGCACATTCTGTAATGAGAGATTTATTAACTATGCTGAAATTTTAAATAAAAGTTAGGATTCTAAAAACAACTGAGTGAGTAATATTGGGGCAGGCTAAGGGCTTTACCCATCTCTCCGCTTGGCTAATAAGAGAAAGTCCCACATCTATTCCCCTTTTATTATCGTAAGTAGGGGTGTAGGGTTGGGAAATGTGTTAGATCCTATAGTACCTCCAAGCCCATCATCTGCTAATTGTAGGGCCAAGAAAAAGAAATGGGAATGCTAGTCTTAGCGTTCTGCCAATGCTGAATTTGTTGCACCGAATAAAAAACAATATTGGTGTTGTACCCAAAATTAAATTTTTGCTTCAATAGGGCATTTTAATTAAAATGGTCTAAATCTTGTAAAATTGTTGTGAAAAGTCAGTTTTAGGTCAAACGAATTATGGGCTTTTTGTGGGTTTACTGTCTAGAGGATATTGGCAAAATTTGAAAATTAGGGTTTTCAGACCCCTATTTTTAGGAAAAACCCTAAAAAATAGGATCTTTCCATAATTGACTGAAAATAATTTTGATTGGCTTATTTCACTTCACGATCACTTTGGTCAAGTTAGAATCAAGAAAAAGTCAATTTAGCTTAAGTGGGTTTATTTCACTTTTTCAGGAGAAAAGTTAGGACCTCCAAGGTCAACAATGGCAGATGATCATATACCAGGTGTCAAAATCTAAGCCTCAAATGCATCACAGAAGATTCCCTGGTGAAAGATGTTCGAAACGATACTTTGTGACAGAGGGGATTTTCAAAGAGGTGAAAATCATAATTTTTTTTCTAACTCTGGAGCATAAAAGCACCCCTGTTAGCTAGGGGCGACCAAGGTTTCAAAGGCTTAGATCAACTTTTCAAGGTTTGTCACTTCCACGAACTCTTCTTCAAAATTCTTCCAGCTTCGCATTGAACCTACCAGCGAGTCCATGGGATTTGTCTAATGCCCGAATTTGAAGATCAAATGAAGAACAAAGGAAGACAAAGGGAAATGAAATTAGTCAAAATTTGACTAACATTGATGGGGAAAAGCGCCCCTGCTACCTAGGGGTGCCCAAACTTTTGAGGCACCAAATGTAACTTTTTGAGCAAATGACATCTAAGGTGTTTGTCTCAAACTTGATCAGGCTTTGCAATGAGTCCGTTAGCAGATTAATCAGAGTTTCCAAACTGTCGGAATCAGGATTCAAACAAAAGGATTTAGTCATAGTCAAATTGTGAGTTTAGAGCACAAAAGAGCTCCTGCTGGCCAAGGGCGCCTAGGGTTTTGAGCCCTCGAATGCAATTGCTAGGATTTGCTAAGATGTTCATCCTGTTCAGAATTTTTCCAGCTTTCCACTGAATATCTCAGCTTGATCAGAAGAATTGTCAGTAGCCAATTGCTGCAGATTAAACGAAGAACGGAGCAAGTTGTAAAAATGGCTAAGTTTGGAAATAAAAGCGCCCTTGCTGGCCAGGGGCACCCAAGATTTTGACATACCAGATGAAGTTTTTAGGGTTTATTCCTTGTAGAAGATCATGTTCA
The DNA here is from genome assembly GCA_007258455.2 of Sequoia sempervirens. Lineage (NCBI taxonomy): Eukaryota > Viridiplantae > Streptophyta > Pinopsida > Cupressales > Cupressaceae > Sequoia > Sequoia sempervirens. The sequence goes on from VDFB02340503.1 coordinate 78,865, forward strand.
GTTTTGATCCAGCTCCGTAGTGAACTTGTCAGCTAGCTCAAGAGATTTGTCAAGTGCCGGAAAATGCAGACTGAAGGGATGTGAAAATCAAGTTTGAAATGATGAAAATCCTTGAAAATTTTCTAAGTCTGATGAGAAAAAGCGCCCCTGTTGGCCAGGGGCGCCTAGAATTTTGATGACTCAGAAGTCAAAATTAGGGTTTGCAGCTTCAAGAAGTTCCTTTTTCAGTTTTGATCGTGCTTTTCAATGAGATGGCTAGCCAGTCTACTAGATCTGTCAGTCATTTAGAATCGGTGATCAAACAGAGGCTTCAATGACGTTTGCAAAGGCTAAAAAATGGAAAATTTCAAAAAAAATTCTAAGTTTGGAGAAGTTGGTGCCCAAAGTCAACTTTGACTTGAAGAATGTTTTTGAAGTGAAGTGCATGCCTTGGCCGCCCTAAATTTTAGGGATTTGACAACTGAACTTAAATTGGCATGTAGTTTTCAGCATGCACCTCCAAACTGAACTTGAAGTGCACCATTTTTCTTGCATGTTGCGTCTTCCCTCTTCTGCATGATATTTGACGCCTATTGAAGGATTAGTCTTCATTTTTGTTGACTAAATGAGGTCTAATGAGAGTGCTTCGTCCTAAATTTAGGATTTACTTGCATGTGACGCCTCCATTCATGAAAATTATTTATTAAAGCATTGGTGCGTCCATTTTCTTCATCATAGGTTGAAGGTGAGCTCATATTTTCTCATACAAATAGGATTTGGAGGCGCTACAAGAGGGATTTTTTCAGTGTTCTTCGCAGTTCCAAGTTTAGATTGCATAGAAGAATATTTTTCCATGCTTCATCTTGCTAGCAGGTTCTTGTCAAGAATTCATTAGATTGAGGATTGAAGGAGGCATTTTTCTTGAGGATTGAAGGAGGCAATTTATAACTTCTTGTTGGAGAAAAGCTCCAAATCACCCAGGAACAACCTGCAACTCAACCCTCACAAATGAGAAAATAAAAATCATAAAATATGTGATAAGCTTTACTAAAAGCCAATATAATAAAATACATTATAATATAGGCTTATAAAGCCATGAAAAGAGCCAAACGGGTGAGCAACCACCCAATACGGGAATACGGGAGAAAACTAATAAAAAATAATTTTCCCTAAGTTAAAACTTAATTACTCTAACACCCCCCCTTAAGTGCAACCTAGGGAGAATGCAAATGCAAAAAAGAAATCTCTCGCAACTGGAGAAAAGGAGAAACACCCTGTGGGAGAAAACCCCTCTCCAAAAGAGAAAAAAGAAAAGAAAACAAAATGAGTCTCTGAAAACTGTCCATGCGTCTCCTTCGCCAAGTATGATGATGTCACCAACCAATTAGGGACTCGCTCGGAAGATGACAAACTCGGACAATGTAGAAACATATAAAGAACAAAATCCAAAGACGATAAATAATAGCCTCCAAACAAATCTGAAGAACAATAAAGAGGTTGCCACTCGGTGTCCATGAACAAATCTGCAGCAAAAAACGCCTAGCAAAGAGATTGCCTTTCAGAACGAGAGAAATAGTGCCAGCCGAGAGAGATAGAAAAACCGTCTTAAATTTTTGAACACCTCCTCATAACAGGATTCACGCCTTAGGTGAAGAAAACGCCACCTCTTTCAATGCAGCTTTTCAACTCAAACTGTGGGTCTTCCAATGGCTAAATTCGCTTCACAAATGACCAATAGGAAGACTGTTGAAAGATCGATGAAGCCAGCAATTGGAAAAAATGCGATCAAATAAGTGGAGACGGGATGGTGTACAAAGTATAGGCGCCGTCTTGTACCCTAAAGATCCACTTGCCAATGACCAATCCATTAATCAATTTAATTTGCCCAAACCCGTACCAAAGGCATCCGAATATGACACAGACCTTACGCCGATTAGGTTGCAGAAAATGATGGAGATGTTGGAATGCAGGGGCCATGGAAGAAGCACTGGTTGGTGGGAAAGTGATGGCTGCTAAAAGAAATGACAACCTCTTGAAACAGAAAAATCATGCCCTTTCAAGACTTTAATTGTAGCCTCTATGAAAAAACCTTGCCTCTAGAGAAGAAATGACAACAAGTCAAGAAGAATGCCTCCAGTTTAGAAAAAACAAATCGCCTCCATTTCATGTGCAGCCTCTAGTCTGAAAACGGACCAACAACAAATTGGCCTTCCAGTGAAAAAAAAAACACGCCTCTACACAGCAAGAATCGACACCCAAAATGAAAAACGTTTCTTCAGGAAATGAAATCCACGCCCAACAACTGCAAAAGACTTCAGATCTGCATAGAGAATCAAATTGGTCTGCCAAATACAAACCAACAATGACGGAAATAACAGAGGCGAAATGGAAATTTAATATAAATTCCAAACACCAAATATTTCTGTATGAAATGATAGATCTGCAAATGCAAATGGGTGATAAACCTTCTACATCCCTTAAAAGGGCCAGATTTAACCACACAAAATATGCACTACAAAAATCTTGATAAAGGTGCAGGCTAACCACACGGAGGTCTACCAAAACAATAGTGACCTCAGCTTTCAAGCTCACCAACTGGAAAAAACTTCTCAACGGAAGGAAGGGCAGGAGATCTACTTTGATACCATGTTGGAGCAAAGCTCTAGATCACCCAAGAACAACTTGCAACTCAACCGTCACAGCCGAGAAAATAAAAATCACAAAATATGTGATAAACTTTATTAAAAGCCAAAATAAAATACATTATAATACAAGCTTATAAAGCCATGAAAAAAGCCAAACGGGTGAGCAACCACCCAATGCGGGAATATGGAAAAAACTAATCAAAAATAATTTTCCCTAAGTTAAAACTTAATTACTCTAACACTTCTATCTTCTCCCCCTCACATTTCTTCTATCCTTATCTTAGGTTTTCTCTTGCATGTCCAAGTAAATGATAGATTCTCACAAATCTGATCATCTGGGTTCATTGAGCACAGCATTGGCGACAAAACCCATGTTCCTGAATTTTTTGGGAAAATTGCCCTACAACCCCCTATTTTTAGGGTTTTCCTAAAAAGTCATCATTTCAAAAAACGGAGAAATTGGGTTTGATTAGCACATTGGCGGCTACAAAACTGAAATATGCTAACCAATTTTTTTGATAGATTTTCACACACAATCAACACTTCGCCAATTGAATTAGCATTAGCATCAAAAACTAAAATCCAAGCTTGAAAGAACTCGATGCCAAGAATGCACACTCAATCCCAAGGAAGGATAGGTGTTGTCATATGGCGGAGAAACTAAAAAACAGTACTTGAAATGAAACAAACTCCACGTCAAGAATGTGCACTCAAGATCCCACTGAGGGCGAGGTGCTAACATATGACGGAGTTATTAATTGGAAAACTGAAACAAATAGGCAGATAACCAGCCATGAAGATACAACTATCTAATTCATCCGCTGCGGCGGGCATCCACTTGAGAGTGGGGATTCACCACTGGAAAGTGGGTACAATAAGAGCTACAATGTTCATTCTCCACACTGGCGGTAAACCATTCAGGGGTAATTTAATATGGAATTCAACAATTCATTGCAGAAACTAAAATGGTTGGATTAGTACTACTAAATCTCAACCTTACAATCAATAACTCTGCAGATTACTAATTACAATGATAGAGAATGAAGCTAAGAAGAGGAGGATGAATTATAACAATGATTTAAGACTCCAAAAACTGAAGTAATAGGCCAAAACAAAAAACTATTACAATCTGATGTAAAAATCTGAGTTTTGGAATTTCTGATCAGCAAACTGTGAAATCAATAAAATGCTCATAACTTCATCAAATTACCTCCGTTTTGAATGAAATCAAATGCAATGGACAACTTGAAGGTAGGCGACCATGCTAGGATGAAGAAACAACAACAAAGACCCTCTGTGAATTTAGCACGAATCCCAAGACACTTCAAAAAGGTACGACCCTCCTTGTAGGGGCGATTTTCCTTTAAAAATCAGACTCTCAGCTAAAAAATCTCAAACTTGGCATGATGAGTCGCCCAAGGTCAACAATTCAAATGATGAAATACCCAAAATCATATTCAGACTGAAAATAAAGCTATGAATCAAAATCACCTTCAGTTGTAGATGAATCAGCAATACCAAAATTGATAAATCTCCAAAAATTCTCCAACAATCGAGCTCAATCTGCTAGTCTGGATGAGAAGCAGCAAAAGACTAACTAGGTGTTATATTTCAAACACGAAATTCGTTAATGGCTAGGAGGTAGTATCCTCGAAGCAAAATATCACTTGTCATTTTGACAGCATAACAGATCATAAGCATAATGGATCCCAAGGCTGGAGCAAAACCTTCACTAAATAGAAGCTCACAAAACTCTTCAATTTCCTGAGAAGGCACACCAAAAGACACAAGAGTCTTTTCAATTTCCAAAAACAAATAATTCTCAATATGGCGTCCCTTTTGCACAATTATGAACTTCACTTTATTTTTAAAAATATCTCCTTAAAAGTGGCGTCCACTTTTCCCAAGGCATAAGACAATAATTAAAAAATATAAACACCTCATGAAGGCTTCCCCCTTCCAAGTCCCTCTTTTAAACACAACTTAAAGTTGTTCTCCTAGGCCAAGGGGTCAACTGCAAATTATAACATTAATGCCTTTATTCACCAAAATAAAACCTTTAGAAGCCAGACTTGAATTGCATTAAATACTCCAACTGAAAATGAAGACCTTGAAGATTGATAACTGCATACTGCCAACAATAGAATTTACTATAAATAGTAAACTCCCAGAAATGCCATAGAACCTCAGAACATGGAAACCCTAATTTTACCTCAAACGAGCCTATAGGGTTCCGGAATAGGCTGATGAGTGTCAGAACAGATCACTGATGAGAAGGGAACATTACAAAAACCCACATGCTAGATTTTTTTCAGAAAAATAGTCCCTGTAGCCCTTGTAGCTTTTGTTTCTGAAAAGTCATTGCTTACCCAAGGAAAAGTCATTTTTTCGAATTTTTGATGATCGAGGTCGGCTTAGAAATACATTCTTAACAAAACCCACGTCTCAGAAAATTTCGTAAAAATTGCCCCTTGAGTAGCTATTTTTAGCCTCACGAGAAGCTATTTGTAGTTTCATCGGAAAAAGTTGCCTAAACATATTGGTGTTTACAATTAACAGTCTAGTTTTTCAGTGTGCAATTCACTCAAACTGAATTCAAGACCAAATTGGTCTTGATTCACGGTTTCATAAGTAAAGCTGAAACCGATTTGCATCAAGCACATCTGGAGGTTTGATTTAGACAATTTGACAGGCGTAGTCACTCAAATTCCACATGGTTTCATACTTCATATAGCTGATAGCCTTCCAAGGCTAGTTTAGAGGGTTGAGTACCGTTGGAACTTTGCATATGCAGCGAGTTTGTGTGCATATCTCACAGCTAGAGTGTTCGCAGTCAAACTTCGCGATTTCATCATGCAACACTCTTCCATTGAGAAGAATCAAGAAAAGCATCAGAAGCGTAAAGCAATAGAAGAAATGAAGGTCATTACTCCAATTACAGAGCCGCCAAAGTTACTAGTCAGTGAACTACTAGTTGAAGCATGCAAATATTTCTAGGTTTGATCAAGTTGCTGACAAGCACTAAACTGACAGTTGAGACATGTGACGACCTCCGAAAGAAGATGTGGTTAACAATTTCCTGGAGGATATGATCGCTCAAGATGGCTTGGAGTAGACGGAGGTAGATCCCGTGATTTTCTCTAAGGATAGAGTCAAAGGCAATAATCAACTCGACATCACTCTTGAGTTCAGATTGCTGATTTCATGCATGCTTATCTCTTCCTCGAGAATTTCTTTTGGTGGAGGTGGAACTTTCAGTTAGGTTTAAGTTAACTGATGTTGGTTATTAGTTGACTCTCATATCAATAAGACTTGCATGTTGGTAAGTCCAATTAGTTTAGTTTAGAATCAGCTAACTGAGGTAATTTTTCCAGTTAACTGTTAAGTTACTTGCATTTAGACATAGGAATAAATCTTGCATGATGGCAAGACTGAATGTTAACTCAAGGAGATTTTAGTGTTCCTTTGAGATTCTATAAATAATAGCATCTTGCTCATTGTATTTTAAATTTTGTTCGTAATAACAAATTGCTGTGCCACCTTGCTTGCAATATTGCTATTTAGTATTTGTTCACTTTGTTTAATATAAAGCTGGTTTGATCGTTTATTGTGTGTGTCTCATTATGCAATTTGCTGTCCCAGATTTACTATTGCTGTTTTAATAATCTTTCTTTCATATCTACACCTCGGATAGAGTATTTTACCTTCTTGGGAATTTAGAGATAAAGATTATCGTTTGATTTTGTTTCTAGTAATCTTCTTTTCAGCCTACACCTCAGATAGAGTGTTCCACCTCCTTGGGAATCTTGAGAACTAGCTTGCCGTTTCATGTTGTTTCCAATAACCTTTATTCCAGCCTACACCTTGGATATAGTGTTTGACCTCCTTGGGAATCCTAGATGAGATAGGATAGTTTTAGTGTTAGCCTAGTTGTAGTTCAGATCTGTAGAAACTAGAGAAAACCTTAGTTGCAATGTTCTTGGTTTTATAACCTTGTGCCTCTACCAGCCGAGTCAAAAAGATAGGAACTTAGATTACTTTACTTTTTATGCATATCAGCAAATGAGGGAGCTTCCCCCTCCTAAATTGAAGAGCAGTTAATATTGTGCATAGCTGCCCATTTCCAATACACACTCCAAAAGTGTGAATTGAAACACCAACAATTGGAAACCTTGATCAGAAAGAAAAATGTTGAAAATTGCAGCACACAATTTAAATGCGATTTTAATGTGTGTAAATGGGAAGAAACCAGTCAACAAAGCTTGATCACAATTTTTTTTTAAAACACAATTTTGTCAAAAAAAGATTCGCTAGCAATGGCATTTCACAATTTTAGCGATTAATTGCTTGTTTTTGTCAATTTCTACTTCTTTGCTTTGTTTCTTCTACAGTCTACCCTTTTTAAGGGTATCTTCTATTACATTGTATTGCTGAGCTGAGTTTATATACATTTTATCTTTTTTGTGTCATGTCTTATGGAGATGCTTTTGACACTCTCATTGCACACAATGCTCCTTCTAGTTTTTTTTGAATTTTCCGGCTGTGAATTGAAATTTTAAATTATATTTATTTTAAGTATCATTTAATTTTTAATGGGTCAACACATCATTTGATGTATCTAAACTATCAGTAATTGCTTGATTGTTTGTATGTGGTGTATTATTGGCATCCTAATGCATAGGTTACGTGCTAGGAAATAAACTTAAAGTATATGATGCCCACTTGAGGTATTTCTTTTTAGTATGAATTGGATAAGATATAGATTTACATGTTTTAGAGTAGGATTCTACTTGCCTTGTGGGGTTTTCCATTCTTTCTTTTGGGAAACAGTCAAGCAGTTATATACCTTGTATAAAGAATGATTTTTTAAAAGTACTTATAAGTTTCTGTTTGAAGGAAAAATTAGTAGAGCATGACATTCATTGGCCATGTGAAGTCATTGATTATCGGTGGAAAAGTTGTGGTAGTGTCTACATACTGAGTTTATAGAATACTAATGATATGTTTCCAAAATTTGATTTAGTGGATACTTGTGGTTACAAAGTCTAATGACAGAAATGAAAATCCTGCATAAGGATTTTCTTTTATAGATAATCAAATTGTAATAGTAGCAAGCGTAATGGGTATGCTTTTCAGCTTTTTTTGATGGAAACAACTGGATTAAATAGATATCAGCATCTTTGCCCTTTCTTAAGCAGATTATAACATGATGACTAAGCAAACATCTAAACTAGAAGTCTTCCTTTATCTAAGCTGCCACAAGGAGGGGGATATAGTCTGTCAAAGTCACCTAGGTGTCAAACCTGGCCCAATCACACCTCTGGGGATTTGAACCTTGGTGGATGAGCATAATCAATGAACATACCAGCTTCCTCACCTATTGTGCACAACCAATTGAGCTACAATACTTTGGTTGCTTTACAGTTTTTCCTTCAATTGTAATTTTATACAAACTGTTAACTGCAAATTATGTGTGATTATTTTCATCTGTAGTTTTTATGCTGGATGTGCATAATGTATTGTGGGTATTTGAAAGAAGATCAAGTTTTAAAGGTCTATAGTTTATATGGTATTCTATGCTCAATATCTTTTGATTGAACTTCAATTTTGTCATGTCCCCATTTTTGGCGAGCATCAGAGATCGTAAGATTGGCCTATCAGGAGACCCTCGTAGGCTGATAGAGTGGTTAGAGGGTCGTTTTGGAGCTTGGCTCAGCGTCAAATTGGCAGTATTGATCAATTGGCTTTCGTTCGGGCTCATTCGGACGCTTTTTGCAGAATTGCTATTTTTAGCAGTTCCTGGCAGGCAGTGTGGGACCCCTGCTATTTTTAGCAGTATGGCTTTGGCGGTATCCAGAATCACTTCAGAGTTCGTTAGCTTCAGATGGAACAGGAAACAGATAAGTAACGGGAGAAATATTAATATTTAATTACATTGATTAAATATTAATTAATTAATGATTATAATATAAAGTTATAATTTAAAATTATAACTTAAGTGATTTGCCTTGAGGGGTGCGACCATCATCAGAAAGGGGGCCAGTTTGCGAATTAATTTATTATAAAATATTCTGGCTGGAACTATGGGGAATTAAAAAGATTAAAAGTTGAAATATATTAAAATTCCCTATTATTAAGGAAATCGCACTTTTGTGCAATAAAGGGATTTTGCATTGGTCTTTGAGCCATTATGACTTTTGTGAATTAAAATTGATCAGTCTCTGCCAGAGAACAGAACCTTAGGGTTTGAGTCTCGAAATTCGTTAGAGAACGAGCCATCTCCATTGAATCAGTTCAGAGGGTGTGAGATATCCCCTGATTTACTGCCAGTTGTGAGATTTCTTCATCCAAAGGAAATCATTGAGCATCACAGAGTTTCACAGAAGTTTTGATTCGTCCGGGTTTCAGAGAAGTATTATTATTCCAGAAGAATCTTCATCAGTAGGCGATTATTTTACTTGAAACTGAGAAATCCTAGAAGAGCCGTACTTTTTGCATTTATTGCAGCTGTGTACCAGCCGTACCAGATCTGTACCTGGCCGTACAACTGCAAGCTGCAAGTGATTCAATCTCAGAGGGTTTTTGCCAGGTTTTCAATCCAGAAGAAATATTTCTTTGAGGGCGCACCTGTTTACAGAGTTCAGACACTGTTTGAAAGTGAGCCGTACAATCATTATTCAGTACAGCAGCAGGCCGTACCACCCTGACAGGCCGTACTTGCTGGGATAGACGTGTTTCTTCATCTACTGAGAAACGCCTTGCATATTAGCTTCACACATTCATCACTGGAGGCGCCTACTAGTCTAGAGTCATCAGCAATCATTTGGCAAAGGGAGAAGAGCATATTGCTGCAGCCGTACCACAGCCGTACCATTCATTTATTGCTGTATCAAAGGAAAAACCAGGTTTTTAAATAAATTTCTTCTTTGTTGCATATTATCAGATCACTATTGTAATCATTGCAAAAGGCTAATAAATGGTCTGGTTTCAGTATTTGCACTAGGGTTTGTTATTTACGGAGTTGTATAATTTTTATAGAATTTATTTTCAATTACATACAAAATCGCCATCTTGCATTTTATGCTTAAAACCCTAGAAACGTCAAAAATTGCAAGAACTTCAGAAAACATCAGAAAAACAGATAGTATCGGAAACAGAGGGAAACTGGGGTTTCTATAAATTTTCTGCTAGTTTGATATGACTGATTTGTGCAATTGGTTGAGCAGATATCAGAGGGTTGATTTTCGTATTCCAAAGCCCTTAAGGGACTCTATAAATGCAAATTCAAAAGAAGGGTAAGCTCTATTGGACTTTGTACTTCTTGACTCTGCAGCATTCTTGTGCATCTCTTTAAGTAACAATTTTGAATTTCTTGTAGTTTCTAGAATAAGGGCAAATGGGTATTGTTAATTTTGTTCATTAAATAAACAGAAGTTTTCTTTTCTTAAGTCTCTTTCAATAAATAAAACAGTAACTGATGTTTAAACTTGTTCTCTATTGTAGTGAGAAGGTTTTATGGAAAGATATCTGTGCCTTCAGAGTTGTTCCCCACAAAAAGTTCTCCTCTCTTCAGCTGTACGACTTGCAAGATGATTATATTCAAGAACAAATCCGAAAGCCTCCAGAACGGACAACTTGTAGAGTAAATTTCTGACTGGATAAACTTTGAAAGAAACAAAATTTGTATTTATAGGTTCACTTGTAAATAAGTGTAGAATTTTTGACTGTTAAACATTTGCATTAAAGAAACATAGAGATGAATAATGGAATATATTTTAGGATTCAAAAGTATGAAGTAAGGACTTAAAAATTTAAAAAGTTTATTTGTTTCCTCAGCTGTTTTTTACGGTAATTCTACCAGGGCATGTCTTATGTTTTATTAGCTCTGTGTTTCTTATTTGCTTGTCACTTTTGCTAGTTCCTATATGGATTCATGGTTGGTTGCCTCTCACTTATCTATAACATCTGATCATAAAATTGTCCTTAATTGGAAATCAGTTCGCAATATATTTCTAGATTAAATGTGTAACACTATTGTACAAAATCCTTGGTGTAATAGGATAATATATTATATTTTGTATTTTCTATATACATGAGAGGCTGAATGGTCGTCTAGAAGAAGAACTGGACAATCATTTTCATATTGATAAATATGTACATTGTATTACATTTTGATTAATGGATGAATGGTAAGCATTTCATTGAATATCCTGCTTGTCTAATTCTTGTTCATTTTTGCATTTACATTCCTGAGCCTAACATTGGTATCATAGCAGTTTATTCATCCTCTGTTTTTTCTTCGATTTCAAATGAAATGTTCAGTAAATCCCTATTCGCGTCTTATGTGAAATACAGTTAGTGTGTGTATTATTATTACATTGTTGATCCAATGAATATTACATTCTAGAATGACTTATTATATGAGCCAAAGAATGAATCAACGAACCTATTATTTAGAAACAATCTCTCGACAATATATAACCTACGTGAAACAACTTACAACAATGTGCTAATGATAGTACAATAAAAACAAATGTAATGCTAACATATATCCTATAATGCTAACATTAATCCATATTAATTGTGTTGATGATTATTGCAGCGTCAGTCATATCCTTAGAGTGATCTCCTCTACATAAGAATAAATTAAATATAGCCAAAGCTATTTAATTTATATATATATTGATTTGTGATTAATGCTAATTCATCAAGAGATACGAGTTAATGAAGAGGTGCATTTATGAAGAGGCCGACATGCTTGAGGCACGATTTATGTCAAATAATATTTATTATTTTATGAAGGCCGACTTCTATCTTGGAGGCGCAATCTTTGAGGAGGCACATTCTTTTTGGAGGCCGACCTATATTGTGAAGAGTCGCATCTCTCTCAGCTTGTATATATATTAGATACATTTCATTGTTTTCAGATATACATTTTCATACATTCCATTTCATATCTGTAAATTTTAATGATCAGATTTAATGCACAGAAAATTAATTCAAATCAGACACAATAACACAGCAGATACCCTGGGAAAACCCTCCTCTTGAGGGAGAAAAACCCAGCAACAAAGATCTCTCTTATATATATTAGTAGTGGCAACAATTCCCTTTACAATGAGGCCAATCACAAGGCCAATATTCAGCACCTACACAAGATGCAATGACAGATAATAATCTGCACCTCCTTAATATCTAAATCTGCCCTTGAAGAAATTTGCAACTTGCTCTTGAGGAAATTCGCACTTGAATGAAGTAATGAATCGAACTTGCTTGATGTACAAATGAGAACAAATGATCTATATATACACAATGAAGGAGAGGTCACACCTCTTCAAGAGATAGGTCGGCCAATATAATTACAAATAATAAATGCTAATTTCAAGGAAGGTCGGCCATCAATAAAGTTTCTTCATGGATAATCGCGCCAATATATAAGAGATTTGCCACTTCACAAAATCGTATATAATAATTAAATAGACAATGTCTATCATTTAATTATTATCTCCATGTAGTCGGGCTGGAAGGATTCGCCTGAAGCTGCAATCATCATCAACAATATCAAGTGCGAGTTAGTGAGAAACTCTTGAAGGGCAGATCGAGTTATTGTGAGAAGGCTGAGGATTATCATTTGAGAATTACATCATTGTATTGCTGAGTTGGCATCAGTCTGTGGTGCATATTATTAGGCCTCATTATCGGCCTTCATTGTAAAGGAGTTTCTATTGTGATTCAATAATATAAGTGATATTATTGGCTGGGTTTTTCTCCCTCAAGTGGAGGGTTTTCCCAAGGTATCTGCTGTGTTATTGTGTCTGATTTTGAATTAAATTTCTGTGCATTAAATCTGATCATAAAACTAACAAATTGAATACCCCCCTTAATGACTAAACTAGATACAATTCCAAGTTGATCTTTGAACTTGACAAATTTATCTATACTAAGTGGTTTAGTCATTATGTGTGCATTTTGCTCCTTTATAGGACAATAATAAAGACAAATGTCTTTATTATCAACAATGGGTGAATGCAATGGCAATGAACTTCGATATGCTTAGTTCTAGCATGATAGATTGGATTCTTCACCATTTTGGGAAAACTTTGGTTGTCTCAAAATAGTGAGGTTGGTGTGGTTTGATTCAAGTGAATATTTGCTATTATTTTTCACAATCACATTGCTTCACAACTTGTACTAATTGCTACCTTATATTTTGGTTCGGTGGCAGATAAGGCGACTATTTTTTGTAGCTTTCTTTGCCAAGAAATTACTCTTGAACCAAGAGTGAAAACTTAACTCATTGTAGACATTCTTGTATCAACTGATATAGCCAATCGGAATCAATATATTCGGTGAGCATGAAGTCAATAGATTGCTTGTAATGTCCCCAACAATATTTTTTTTTAATATTTCACTTTTATAATGAACAATCATTGAAACCTTAACACCATTTGATCGCCAAGATTTTGATGTGGACAATATGAGAGCATATGGTAAAAGAATTAGAATAGTATTATAATAAAATTTTTGTTGGGAACAAGTTGTCATGTCCCCTTTTGTAATAATCTATTTGATGGATCAAATTGCATATTTCCTATTTGTTACATCACCCTTGGCCCAATTTTGTGTGTGTTCTTCCTCTTCTTTCCCCTTGTGTCTATACAAGGTCCCCAAAGTCTTTGAGTTTGAAGGCATGGCCAGTTTTCTAAGTGTTTGTTAGACGATGGAGTTTTAGAGTTCCTTGTCTAGGCATGCTTTCCCATCTAAGTTTTGATGGGCCTAGGAAATAGCTAGTTGTCTCTTGTTTAGTTCATATCTTTTGACATTTGAAGTTGCTTATTTCACAAACATTCTTGAACTTATATATCTTTTTATATCTTTTATGCAACCTAAACCAAACTTTGATATGTGGAAGTATGATTCTAATATGATGATGTTTGCATGGATAAATGTGTGAATGTGTATGAAATTTAGTATGAATGTGAGTTTAATTCATGGTTGATAATGGTGTGTATACTTTAGATGAAACTAATTTCTTGTAGCTAGAAGAATTGCAACCCGTAGCAGCTGGAGAGCTCAACCCACAATCAAAGGATTCCAGGCAGATTGTAGGGGAGATTCCAGAATGCTGGAAATGTGACAGTTGTAGAAAATATTGGAAGCAATCATTGAGGAGGTCGATTGTGAGTCATCAGAACATCCAATAAAATGATGGAAGGAAGAATAAGTTTGTACAGATCAGGAAGCCAACGTGACTGTTCTCACATAGCACATCTTTGCCAAATTGTTAGGGAAGAGTGTCAATCCTATTTGTCTTCTTCTATCATTTTTCAATTATAGTTTTAGTTGCAAAGACTTTGTCTCTCTATTTTGAAGGAGAGTGGACATCTGCATTTAATTTATGTTTTCAGTCTTTATGCAAATAAACCTCATCCCAAACCTATATAGTTGGATCGGTGGTTGAGGAGCAGATCTAGTTAGAAGATATATGTTTTGATAGTTATAGTTTTGTTTCACAAACAATACTTCATTGTTAGTTTTCTCTTATGCGCTCATGAATGAGAAATTTGTGAAGATTTTTGTCAGATTGTAGAGTTCAATTATATGCAATAAAGATGTTTCAGTTTATTGTTATGATTAGTTGATTCAAGTAGCACATATTTGGTTTCTCTTGTGGGTACAACAACTTGAGCAAGGGCCACTCGAGGTATTGTTCACCCACCTTAATTTCTGTTGTTAAATTAGAGTTTTACATTGTTGCATTCATTTCAAATAGATTCTTCATAACATGCTCACGAATGATATCTTGTCTCATGATTTATGTTCTATAATGTATCATTGAGTTATCCTCCAAAGTGAGTCTAGTAGTGAGAAGTAAGAATTAGTAGTGTTAGTGAAATTGCAGAGTTCAGGTTTAGCAGTTAACAGTTACAGTGTTAAGTTGAAGGTACCTGCAACATTAGTAGTAGATTAAGTTATTTCCCCTATTTTGCAGTTTATGCTTTATTTCCTTTTCTAGCCTTTACTGTTTTCCTGCACATGTGGAAACCACCTATACTTGATGATATAGGCCGTGTAGAGTCTATGAATGCACATGCAATGCTTGCATCATCAAAAGATTACAAAGCTCTGGTTGATAATTAAATGGAGCCTTTGCATGGTTTTAGTGGATTGTTCAGCTAGGAACCTCTCCTTTGAATTGTGTGTCTAACACCAAGTTGATCGAGCATTAGTGAGGCCTTACATTTTTGGTGTTGTTGGGATGATGCTACATTCAGGATTTTGCTGTGTAATTTCAAGCTTTCATAGTTAGAATTTTGTCTTCAACATTAGGGTAATTAGGATTTAGTCATCAATACAAAAACGCTTTACTAACAATGTGCAGGAGTTGTTGATCCAAAGATTCACAACTATTGTATGCGGAGGAGGCGAGATGCTCTGGGAAGATTTCTCCCCTGCATACACGGAGCTTTAGATGATACTAGTGATCATAGTGAATAGAGCGAGGGAATTCTTGAAGAAGAATTGTCCCTAATACCAATATCCATGTCATATACAGAGGAGACTTCCCATACACATATCATCACCATGGGTGATGCTGCAGTGGAAGACCTACCAGAGCATGTAACCTTTGAGTTCCCCATTGCCAACCAGGAGAGAGAAACTGCACTGAAGAACATACCTCCCTCAACATTACCTGTCTTCTATGCATTGGTTACGAAGGACCCAAATACATTCCTTTTTAAGTTTGATGTGTTGTGCAAAAGTTATGATTATACTACATGTACGTTTTATCATCCACCAAACACACAAAATAAAATTTCCAAAGACACTCTAGCCTCTCTTGAACAAAATCACCGTGTATGCTAAGATTGCGAGATCATATGGCGATTCCAAGGTTTCTTTTGTCAGGTCATGACGTGTGGATAAGCTCAATGGGCGTTGTGATACGCTGGTAATACACAAAGGGACTTATGTTAAAGAATTCTTCGCAAGTTTAGGACTTAGACGGATTTAACATCAAATACTTCTTCTTTTGGGATTTTTCAGTTTGGGATTTCAAAAAAGTGCAAAAAGGATAAGGGTTTAGAGGTGCTAATCTATTCCTAAGAATTCAAGAGACGGTAAAGATTAGGTGAAACTAGTAACCACGCTTTGCTTCACCTCCCTGGGACAACTACACAAAGTGGGTGCAATCGTCAAGGGGTGTGATTATAGTTTTCATGTCTTGAACAATACTTATCCAGACTGAAGTTAAGCATCCACAATCATAAGCTCAGGGTACTTTACGCAATAAAAATCATCTATTCAAAGAAAGTATGAGCTAAGTTTCACCAATCAATACTATCAGATCTTTCATTCATTTAACAAATATTTAAACAAATTCTATTCTAATTCTAATCTAATGTTGAAGAAGCTATGCGACCTTGCAAACCACTTGACAATAAAAGGGGTTCCAAGCAAATCATGCATAAGAGCTTTTATTATCGGAAGTAGCAATACACAACAATCTCATACCCTTTCTTCACACTTTACAAATGAGGGGCGAGCTCAATTTATAGGCTCTTCGGTTACAATTCAGTGGCCAAGATTGATTTAGGATCAACGACCGAGATTAAAATAAAACCCTAATTAGGGTTGGTCGCAACTAACTCTATTCTCGACCAATAAGAAAATTACATTTAGGGACACTTGTCCTTCTGCTAAATATGAACCAACAATAAAATAGAAAGTTGTTGCATGGTGGAGTGTTAGGTTCATTGAATCTGGACGTGCTGACTTGGAACAATTTGATTGGTCAAGGTGCCACTTCAGCAGGTTGGATGTCCTCCTTGGTCACTTTGGTCCTATTCCATGTGCTTGCCTTAGAATATTTTTCTTTGCCGATGACTCTGCCCTTGGTGCTTGTTTCTTCCTAGCTTTGATCTTGGATTCGCTTTGAGACTTTGATTTCTTCTTCTCACCTGTATTGGAAGTCTCACCTTGGAGCACACGTTTAGACTTGAAGTTATTAAGCCTTTCTTTCCGGATTGCTCTGAAATTCCTTCAAGTGCCTTGAATTTGGAGAGGAACTCCCCTGTGCTTTTGCCACAATGGAGGAAATGGGAACTTTCTCTGTGAAGAATTCCCCATACTTGGCCAAATTTTGGCTATTCATTTTGTAATACCTTCATGTGGACCATTCAACATTTAGCCAAGGTTTCAGATGAACTTTGCCTGTGGATTTGTCTTCAATTTTGAATTTGGCTTGTGCTATGTAGGACAAATTCCATCCTTGGACAAGGATTTTATTCGCTTCCTCTTTACTTTTCCTCTTTATTCCTCTTGTTTTCCTTCCAACACTTAGTCAATTTTCTGAATTTTTTCTTCTTAGGCGGACTTCACTTTGGTCTCGCCATCCACTCTTTATGCCAAGGTTGGACTTTATGAGGCTTTGGACATTCCTTGCTAGAGGTAAGTTGGACTTTGAGCTGCTTTGGACATGCCTTGATCAAGGGAAGTCGTACTTTTTCTTGTGTGTGCTGTCCATCCATTGAGCAAGGTCGGACTTTGTCTTGTCTTTGCCATTTTTTTTTTTTATAAGTGCCAAGGTAGGAATTTCCTCTCTTTTGGACATGCCTTGATTGGACTTTCTGGCTTCTTGGACGTTGCTTGCTGAGGGAGGTCGGACTTCACTTGTGCCTTTCCAATTTTTCCAATTTTTTACTTAGCCAATTTTTTTAAGTTTACTTGGCTGGACAGATTTCATCAAGATTTGGACATCTTTCTTTTGGCCAAGGCGAACTTTACTATGCTTAAGAGTTAAGACATTATATACTTGGCAAAGTTGGACTTTGAATCTTCCTTTCCATTGTGCTTATCATTATTATGGCGGACTTTGTAGTGCCTTGGACAAGTCTCTTAAATTAGGTCGACTTTGAAACTTTCATGCCATATGCTCTTCTCCTTATAGCGGACTTTGTAGTGCCTTGGACAAGTCTCTTAGAGTAGGTCAAACTTTGAAACTTTCATGACATATCCTCTTCTCCTTATGGCGGACTTTGTTGGTGCCTTCACAAACTCTTGGTGGACTTCATTGATGTCTTTCCATGTTCTTTCCAAGGTGGGTCGGACTTCAAAGTCTCTTTGCCAAGCTTGCATGGTGGACTTTCTAGACTTCATTCCATGATGCAAGTGTCTTTCCAAAGGCATGGTGGACTTCAAGAAGGTTTTGCCATGGATAGGGCGGACTTCTTACTTTCCTTTCCATACTCCCTTTTGGCAGGCAGACTTTAGATCAAGCTTGCCATATACAAGGGCATACTTCATGAATTTCTTTCCATGATGCAAGGCGGACTTTCTTAGTGTCCTTCCATTCCTCCTTTTCCTTATGGGGGACTTTAGAGACTTCAAGCCATTTCTTCCTCTTCTCATGGCGGACTTCCTAGAGCCTTTGACATATTTTTTTTCTCCCTCCAAGCAGACTTGACATTGTCTATGCCATCTTCATGGCGGATTTGGAAGCTCTTCAGATATTATCCTAGGACGCACATCTTTAGACTTATGCCATTTTCATCTTTAGTTGCCATGACTTTCATGCTTGTCTTTTTTTTCTAGATTATCAAACCCTCGCCATATGCCTTTTCTCTTTATTTTTGCTTTTGAAGGCCAAAAATTTTGATTCTAAAGATGGAAATGTTGACTTTATGACCTGTGAGACCTTGACACTTGCTAAAAATAGAAAAAACAAAAATCCCTAAAAAATAGGAGTCTCAGATTGGTCCAAAAATGCCAAAAATGAAAAAAAAAAAAATCTCTAAAAAAATAGGAAGCGTCAAAATTGACTCAAAGTGTAGGTGATCCTCGTCTTCTGGACCTTTTGAGCATTTCCATGACATCTAGGCACTGTTTTGGGCTTGAATTACCAACTTGGCTTGGATGACTCTTCAAAACTTTAACTCCTCATTGTAAAAGAAAAAATGGTGATAAGCAGTTGCAATGCCAAGGCAAAAAGTGAAAATAGGGGGTCCCCATTTGCAATGGGGTGATGTGTGAAAAGGTCACAACACTACAGATGCAGATAGGCTCAAACTGTTTCCAACAATTTATGGGTTTGGGAAGAGATGCTGTTCCAAATTGGAATACCATGCAGACAAAGTTCCTGGAGAAGTACCAGGACTACTGTAAAGGAATAGACAAAAATAGAGATGACATCTTCAGGATGTCACAAAAGGAGGATGAATCTGTAGAAGACTACATGGAAAGTTTTTAGTTTTTCCTTGAGAAATTCCACTAGAACAGACTCTCTGATGAGTTTTTAAAGCTGATATTTTTAAGGGTTATTAATGAGGATTGCATGGATGCACTTATCCTCATTGGGGTAGGAGATATCTCTCAAGCACCATTTCAGGAGATTTGTAAGGCATGTAGGAACTATTGAAGGTCTTTCACAAAGAAGGTTAGAGGAGACAAGACATCTTCCATTAGCAAACCATCCAATGGAGTCTCTAGAGTTGAATTGAGTAATCTTCTGTCAAATATGGAAAATATTATTAGCCATCTGGCTACACAGCTATATACCCTCCATATCAAAAAGAAGTAAGAAGAGGCAAAAACAACTCTTATAGAATATTGCCACATTGTAGACAGAGAAGGACTAATTGCAAATGCAAGAAGGTTGCAAGTATCTTTGAAGATAAGCAAGGGACATCATATTTTCATGCATTGGAAGGAGAAGATGGACAAGTATTCTTCATAGTTCAAAGGAAACCATGGCAGCCAAGACAAGGTATGCCCCAAGATCCTTTGAATTACAACATGTCATTTCTTGGCAACAATTCAAATCTTCATAATTGGAATCCTTAGTCTTGGGCCAATATGCAAAACCAACAATGGCAAATTCCTCAAACCAATTAGAATCAACAACAACAAAACATGTGGCCATCACAAAATTACTAAGGATATAATTCTCTGTGGCTAGCCCAACAAAATCAATGGCAACCTCAGTGGCAAAGAGGCCAGCAATGGAAAAACCAAAACATGAATTATCAACAGCCACAACAACAAGCCATTCTGCCAAACCCAACAAATCCAGCACCACAACCACCTAGAGCACCTCAGCTGCCAGCCCAACCTGCACCTAACCCCAATAACAAGCTTGTTCAATAGGCCTATACTAATGAAGTTGTTCAATACCTTACTAATGGGGTAGAGGTGAGTGATGTCCACCTAAAATTAGGGAAAACTTTGGCTGGGCCTTCATCTCCTCATATCACTGAATTGATTGATGAGGAACCCCCAACAAAGACCTTGGACAATCAACCTAAGGAGCTTGAGTCAAATTAGGTTAACCAAACCACTTCAAGTCCAGAGCCTCCATTCCCTAAAAGATATGCAGTTGAAAGACATCAAACACAAGCTGAAACTGACCTGTTGGGTCAATTTAAAGATGTTTGTTGTCATTCCCCCAAAATTATAACACTAGAATACGAAGAATTGAAATACAAATAACCAAATAAAATAAATAGAAAAAAATATACATATAAATAATTGTAAATTAAAAAATATTATAATTATAATACAATTATTATATTTACAAAATAGAACAAGTTGATATTGAAATTGTTATTATTAATAATAAAAATATCCACAAGAGAACCAAATCTGAAAATGACTATGCTTTAAATTAAATAAACAAATAAACCAGATATCAAAAAAATATATGTAAGTCCAAATATTATTATAAATAATATTATAATGATAATACCATTATCAAATAAAATAAATCAATATTTACAATCATTAATACCTGAGCATGCCTATGTTATACATCATGTTTTATAAATAAATAAATATATTAAGAAACAATATAAAATATATATATTAAAAAGATTACGAAAGGCAGCAATTGTAAATAATTAACAATGCAACGATTAAACTAACAAGCAGTGATTCATCTTAAATAAAGGCTGCATTACAAGAAGGCAGCCATTAGCAAACAGCATTAATAAAGGTAGCAATGAAGTTATCAAAGGGAGCGATAGAATAATTGAAGGTCATTACTTCCCAAAGATGCCTTTTCACTCAACCGTGGGGATATAAATGAAAGCATACTCAGCAAAAGATAAAGGGGGGAGATAAGCAGATTTTATGAATGGAAGAATATAATATGATTCAGAAATCAGATTGGACTCAATGAATAAGGATCAACAGTTATAAGAGATCTATGATTTAATATATTATTAACAGTAATATATATCTGAAGTAAGATATATATTCATGCAAAGGCTACTTGAGTGATGGATCTATAACATGATTATAGGATCATCATCGCTGAGGAAAAAGGAACGATTGAAGACTGCAGATTGACAGAGAGGTAAGTAGGTTCTGCTTCTTCAGAAATTTAGATTTAAATTAAAGGCAGTCCAAAATAAATAAAAATAGATAAAAGATTAATAAACAGAAAGGAATTCGATTTGCAAGTTTAGGCAATATAAATAGATAAAGAATAAATTGGGAATTTAATAATAGTTGGTCATTGATAAATGTATTAAAATATATTATGGTTGATGCTATATAAATACATTTAAATATAGTATGTGGGACAATTATATTTAAATATATTTATGATTGATAAATATTCAATTAAGGATTGATAAATATATATATATATATATACACTAAATATAGTATGGTTGCTGTATTCATATATTTGATAAATAAATTATTGAATGCAATTCACACTAAGATACTTATCTAATCAATGTGATCTATTGATTTATTGGGAAATGGATTCATGTTTCTATATGTATTCTCATGGTATAGTTAGTGCCTTTATGGATAACTAGTTATTGCGATAATCATTATATGCAAGTTGTTGGTATTATCAAACAATCGTGTTGATGGTTAAGAGGAAGGAACCGATGGGTTGAGCAGGTACTATATTTCTCCCCTAGGTACGCCACTCCCCAGAACGGATGACTAAGCGTCATGCCATCGAGAGCCAAGGGGGTGATAGTTGCTCTTGGGCCTAGAGAGAGCATCTACGGGCCTCCTATGGAAATCTTCCCTCCAAACTATTGCATGGTTGGATCAACTTGAAGAAGTACATCAATATACATAAATATGCATATAAATATATCTCTAATCTGCATACAATTAAGATTTAAATCTTATATGTTATCAGTCATAAGAGATGAGAAATAGGAGGTGCAGAAGGGGATAGCAGGTGCTAGAGGTTTTCTAAGTACCCCACCCACAATGATGATTGGCGGTCTGCCATTGTTGGGCCAAGAGGGCTCGTGGTACCTGCTCTTGGGCTTGGAAGGAGCAGTTTACAAGCATCCCATTGCGGCCATCCTATTCAACCATACTTATGATTGAGAAAACAAACAGCCATAACCTTAACAAGGTATTATTGAATGATTCATAGTAATTGGATGAAATCACCCAATCAATTGTTGTTTAGATAGAGTTGATGCAATTGGTCTTAAACTGAGTCATAAATAACTCAATTCTTTTCCCCTATTTCTTGCATTATTTGTTGATAGGATCAATCTTAAATTAAGGGTCATTACATTTGTATCAAAATACCCCTTATTCAAGCCATTAAGGAGGTTACTATCTATACTAAAATAGTGAGAGAACAATGCCTTAAAAAGCCAGGCAGGGAGAGAAAAGATCCTCAGACTGTGCATGTCTTAGGACAACCTGTAGAAATTATGTTGGGAAACATAACTGTCCTGAAGTATGCATACCTTGGGAGACTGTGCATGTCTTAAGAACACCTTAATTGACTTGGGAGTAGCTATTAATGTAATGACTAAAGAGACAATGAAGTTTTTATAGTTGATAGAACTCAGACCTACACCTACTAATCTACAACTGGTAGATAGGTCCACAGTTAAACCTGAGGGTATAATTGAAGACTTGGTAATAACACTGGATTCATGAGGGTACCCTGCAGATTTCATGGTATTGCAGCCAAAAGCCAATCTTGCAAGCTACCCCCTCATTTTATGAAGACCTTGGTTGGAAACAACAAATGAATTTATAGGTTGCAGGTTTGGGAATATGATTATCTCTAATGGAAATGTGACTAAGATGTTGGTCCTTTATCCACCAACCTAGCCACATCCAGACCTAGAACAAGCCATTTGGCCTACCCTAGATGAGGAGGATTAGTACTCCTTGCAAACTTTGATGACTATTGAACGCAATCCCTTGTTAGGACACCAAGATGTAGATGACTTGATAGTAAACTTCATGCAAAATAACTATGGTAGGGACCCGTAGCATCAGGACTGCCTGACATGTTTGTAGGATCCTCTGCAAAATGTTATCCTTGCTAGTTCATTTGAGTCAATTTCCCAAATATTTCACAATTTGTTACCACACCGATGTATTCCAAACATAGCAGGACTTGACATGTCATCAGTGCAAACAACATCCGAGACTTTAGAGATAATGTTGAGTAAAACATTGAATGTTAACAGTCAATTGACTGATATACAACAAACCTCATTGATGAATGTGCTGCAAGCACACACAACAACCTTTGCATGGGATTATCATGAAATGAAGAGGATAGACCCAAACTTATGCATGCATAGGATTTACATCAATGATGGTTTTAAACCCATAAGGTAACCTCAAAGGAGAATGAACCCTGCAGTTAGAGACATAGTTAAATCATAGTTGCAAAACTTGCTTGATGCAGGCTTTATGTATCCTATCTTTGATAGTCAATGGGTGTCACCTCTAGTAATTGTTCCAAAAGGAGGAAAGTGGAGAGTGTGTGTAGACTACTGAGAACTGAATGCTGCAACTAGGAAGGACTACTTTCCACTCCCCTTCATTGACCAAGTACTTGATTCGTTAGCATACAAGCAGTACTTTTCCTTTTTGGATGGATTTAGGGGCTACAACCAAATAAAGATCGCCCTAGAAGATTAGGACATGACAACATTCAGATTCCCTTGGGGCACATATTCTTATTCTATCCTGCCATTTGGGTTGTGTAATTCACCAACCACTTTCCAGAGGGTAGTACTGAATATATTCTCAGACTTTGCACATGATTCCATGGAGGTTTACATGGATGATTTCACAACATATGGGAATACATATGATGAAGCACTTGACAATCTAGAGAAGGTGCTAAAAAGGTGTCAATAACATAACTTATCCCCGAGTCATGAAAAATGTTTCATGATGATGACACAAGGGATTGTATTAAGACATTTACTGTCAAATGAAGGAATTCAAGTGGACTCCAACAAAATTGAAGTGATCTCAACACTCCCTGTGCCTCAAAGACAAAAAGATGTTAGTATTTTACTAGGACATGCTGGGTATTACAGGAGATTCATTCAGGACTTTAGCAAACTTGCAACTCCACTATTTGTTTTACTATCCAAAGATGTAAACTCAAGTGGGCAACTGCTTGTCAACACTCTTTTGAAGCACTCAAGGAAAGATTGACCAAAACCGTTGTCTTGAGAGGACCAAATTGGACCTTACCTTTCCATATCCATACAGATGTTTGCGGTTTTGTTATAGGAGTTGTACTTGGGCAGAAGGAAGGAAACAAAGAGTTTGCTATATATTACATCAACAAAAATCTACAAGGGGAAAAACTCAATTATACAGTGATAGAGGAGTTGTTGGCAGTAATATATGTAATAAACAAATTCAGGCATTATATTATAGGATATCCAGTGTTCATACACACTGACCTTACAACAATCAGGTATCTAATGAACAAACCAATGGTTTTGGAAGGCTTGTAAGGTGGTTATTGTTGCTTCAAGAATTTGATATTACGATTGTGGACAAGCCAGGCAAAGCAAATGTAGTGGCATATTTTCTATTCAAACTACCACCAAATCAATAGATGTTGTTGATGATTCATTCCCAGATGAGCATTTATTTGCTCTATCTCTGCATACACCTTGGTTTGTAGACATTTCCAACTATCTTGTAGCAGGACAGCCACCACCTCACTTCTCACCATGAGAAAAGAGACAATTGGTTCACAAGAGTTTTCCCTATTCCCGGATAGCTGGATACTTATTCTACATAGGCCCAAACAACATACTGAGGAGATTTATAAGAGAAGATGAAGTATATGATATCCTCAGAGCATGCCATGATGAACCCTATGGGGGACACTTTGCAACAAAGAGGACAACTCTTAAGATTCTCAACATTGGCTACTATTAGCCAGCTCTTCATAAAGATGCAGCGAAGTACACTAGGGGCTGCGATAGGTGTCAAAGAATGGGAAGATGAACAAAAACAAATGAAATGCCATTGCAGCCACAGTTAGCTCTAGCACCATTTTATAAATGGGGATTGGACTTTATTGGCCCAATATCACCAACATCAAATAATAAAGAATACATACTGGTATGTACAAATTACCTTACAAAGTGGGTGGAGTTTAAAGCTTTACAATTTGCTAGGGATGGTAATGTGGCAAAGTTTCTCTATGAGGACATATTTACAAGATATGGAGTTCCAAGAGAGATTGTCACATACCAAGAACTCCAATTTACATTAGAACTGATCACAAAATTGGTTCAAGAATATGAGATTAGACACAAAAAGTCGACACGTTACTACCCTCAAGCTAATGGACAAGTGGAAGTCACAAACATGGAAATTGAAAACATTCTAACAAAGATAGTGCACATTCATAGGAAGGATAGGGCAGCCAGGTTGCCTGAGGCAGTTTGGGCCTATAGGATGGCTTGGAAGACCACAATCGGATTTACACTATATGAATTGGTGTATGGCAAGAAAGTAGTACTTCCTATTGAATTTGAATACAAAACATTGAGGACAACTGTTATATTGGGCATGGACTTGTCAATAGCACAAGAGAGATTGCACAACCTCAATGCACTTGATGAAATCAGGATGGAAGCCATACACCACATTGAAGTTGTTCAGAATCAAAGAATTCATTGGCATGATTAGTTCATCAAAACCAAGGAATTCAGTGTAGGTGATTGGGCTCTGCTTTATGACTTAAGATACAAGGACTACAAGGGAGAGTTACAAACAAGATGGCTTGGTCTATATGAGATAAAACAAGTGTTTCCCAATGGAGTAGTACAAGTACAAACAATTGATGAAGTTAGGTTCTCCTTATTGGTGAATGGACAAAGATTGAAGCTGTACAAGAAACTTTTGCAGAAGGATGACTTCCTTCTTTCATTAATCCAACAATTTGAGCCTTCACTTGAAACTTCAACTACAAAAACTACAAGTTCTACACATAACTCAGTAGATGAGTTACACAACTCGCCTACGAATGTTACACAAGTATAATTTTCTAACACATTTCACAAGAACACACTGCACAGGTGACAAACAACAAAAATCATTTTCTGGATTGTCAACGAAGCCGTAGGGACTTCTAGCATCATGCCTAAAGGTGACAAATTTTCGAAAGGGACCTATTACTGGAGGCACCCATAGCACTTGTCTAATAGTCATTTCAAAATTACTAGCCGAATTAATTGCATATCATTTCTTTCAAATTCCATTCCACTGTACATGTAGCTACACATGCAACCTATTACACCTATTCATATTTAGCATTTCCATCACCTTTCTCGATTACCACGTATCATTTCACCTCACTCATTCTGAACATTCCACAGCCTTTCCAAACCATCATTCACCACACACCATGCATTCATGTCATTCATTTCAACTTGCAATTATGGAAGGTCACATCACATCCCGTTGCGGGCAATAATCAACCACTTCACACAAGTTAAGTTTCCCTTCACCAGAATTCTATAGGTACACACATTAATTTACCATAGTTAGCATAGATGATCATTGATTTTTTGCATGTTTTTATATTAATTCGTGAATGCTTCATATTTAATTTGATATTCCACTACATTTCATTTAACCCTCCACCAAAAAACGTACAATTAAGTGAGGAAACTTAATACCTTTAGTTGGGGGGAGGGGTACCCTTCATTTTTTTTTGATTTTCAAAAGAACCAAAACTCTTTTAACCTTTTTGCTGTTTTATTTTCCTCCATTTTTACACAATACAAGCTCTAAAATTCAAGCTCAAAGGAGAAGAAAAGGGTTAGAAGTAGCTAAATTTTGAGGATACATCATAGTGGAAGTGGTGTAGTTGGAGTAACAGACAAAAAATTAATCAGAACAAAGCAAAATTAAGGGAATTATAGAACAACAGCAGTATCATGGGGGATGACATTATTCATAGGGAACCAACAACACATGCTTAGTTGTTGGAAGACGGGCTGGTATTACCCATTTTTCGACAAATTGGTTGGTTGGAGTACTTCTTGAAACTCACAGAGTTCAATGAGATCATGACACAACAATTTGCTGCCACATTACAAAACGATGAATCAATTGTTAGAGGTTTGAGGGTGGATGCTTGAGAGTGTGCTATTGCTGAGGTATTAGGACTGCCACGGGAAGGAGAAGAGTTTCCAATGAGGGCATATGCTATTGCTGCCAGGAATGAATTCAGACAACAAGGAGAAAACTTGGACTAATCTTCTCAAGGTACAAAAAGATTATCTTTCCCTGGATATGGGCTTTAGTAGCTTTTTACATAGTCAAATACTTAACTTGTGATGGCAGACAATCCTTGTTGTATACAGTCCATTTTAAATTATTGAGTCATCTTCGCCATGATAGGCGTGTGAATGTTCCAATCTTTTTTGTACAATTTGTTGAAAATAATGAGCTTGATGCATAAAAGGAAAAGGAATAACACAACATTATCACGTTTCTATTTAGTCATATTGTAGATAAAAAGGAGTTTGAGAACTCAATTTTCACATGTTTTGTGGGAAAATTTCCTAAATTGCAACCATATCAACACCATCCTTGAAGAACTTGCTGTCCCAGAAATAGTAGAGGAACCTATTGTATCAAAAAGGGAAATGCTCTTTGGCTCCCTTATTGTGTCACCTACCAACAACATAGGAGAGCTAGAGGAGTAGAGCTTGCAGGACACTCAACTTGCAGCCTTTGAGCAACCCACAACAGGAGATACACAAGAAACGTTTGCCTCTAGAAAAACACCAAGAACCAAGAAAAGGAAAGTTGAATCTTCTTTTGCACCTGCAAGGGGGTAAAAGAAATCCACATATCCTAGGAGGAAATCACACCGCTTGAAGAGAAAAGGTGCTATGAGAGGGTTAGTTAAAAAACAGGAAGAGGAAGATGTTATGGTTGAGACAGACTCAAAATTGAACAGGAATTCCCTTTGTAATGTAAATACACCTATTGCATAGTCATGGTACTATACAAGTACCTCTTAATCTGATTTAGAGGATGTTTTTGTTGGAAGGAAAATGAGAAAAAGAACCACAGAGAGCCCTAATTCAGAGGGTAATGAGTATACAAGTGAGAGGGATGACCAGTTTTTGGAAAGAGATGAAAGAATTTTTGTTGAGCAAAAGAATATTGGCAAAGAATTGCAGGAGGCTATGGAAAGAATAAAGCAATTGGAAGATTTGTTGAAAACGCACTAGCAAAAAGACAACGAGAGGGACAAAAGAATTAAAGAGTTGGAGGAAAAGCTTTATAAATTTGAGCATGGGTTTAGGTTGGATGAATTCTCACAACTTGCTATCGTAGAAGCAGAAAACAAGGAACTAGAACCCCGGGGCCCAATTCCTCCACTCATAGTTCCCTCTAGGCCAACTATGGTGTCCTTGGGTGTGGAATTGTGAAAAAGAACCCAATAGTTCTTTGAGAAGGAGTGGGAAAAAGAAAAAGTTGAATGTATATCCAAACACACTAGGGCACTTGAACAAAAAGAGGCAGAAATAAAAAGGTTGAAAGTGAAGATTGAAGAAGTAGCAAACAAGGTTGCACAAATTCTAAATTGCAAACCTCCTGCAAGAGTTTATGCATTATTTCTGCAGGGAAAAGTATGTGTTTTCAGTTCAACCAGTTGATTAGTGATTTTCCAATGTCATTGAATAGAAATTTGTTGTTTTTAGATACTTTCTTTGACTCTACACCGGACATGCAAGACTAGTTATGTGAGTTCTACTTACATAACTTTGTTCTCTCAGATCAAATTGAATGGAATCCACTGATGTTTGTAGGGGATTTACAAATCGGAGCATTAGCCTCTTATATTAGGAATGAGTGTCAGAGAGGTGAAATCTTACAAGAATACAATGAGAGGGAGAAATCTATTGCTTTGTAGTTGAGGAAAGACTCAGAAGACCCCAACATAGTCATTGATCAGTGGTTAGAGCTTCTAGCTTGGAGAGGTGTGGGAAGAAAAATAATGAGTATTAGGGAACATGACTACATGAGGATGAAGGAACTAGCTAGAAGACCCATTAATCGAGCCTTCCAGTTTGTGAAGAAGAGATGGGAAGAACTTATCCTTGAATTAAAGAAAAAGGAACTGCAATCCCTATATAGTCTTATAGCCATTATTAGAAGATCTTATAAGTATATAGACATTGCTAAGGATAATGGACATAAATGGTATCCACTCACCTTTCATCCACCTCTTCTCCTCTATCTAGTGCCACGTTGGACGGGGAGGAACTTGTTGTGACCTTTTCACACATCGCCCCATTCAAAAATGGGACCCCTTAATTTTTTCCCCATTCGGGTCTTTTGGCTTTTGGGTTTTCTGTTGTCTCTTTCTGTCTCTTCTATCTTTTCAGGGATGTGCCCGTCTTTGAACTTAAATTGAAATTTTGGCTAAGTCTATAGAATTAGGGTTTGTGCTTTTCATGTCAATTTGAGTTGGTTAATTGCATTCTGACTGCTGCATCATGAATAAGACACTTCAAATTGCTTGCCTGCAAATTTTGAGCTAAAACGGACATTTTTAGCAATCCAGGCTTCAGGAGCCAATTTTAGGGTTTGCATGTTGGAGTTTTCAATGCATGTCTAGAGAATCTTTCTGGGTTTTTCAAGACCTTCGCGATGATATAACATGCAAGCCAAGATATTGATTTTCGACAACTCAGGCTTCAGAGACTATTTTTAGGGTTTGTATGCGAAGTTTTCTAGTGCATGTCTGGAGAATATTTCTGGGTTTTCCTAGACCTACGCAATGATATAACATGAAAGATGAGATGATAACTTTTAGCAATCTTGACTTCAAAGGCTATTTTTAGGGTTTGCATGTTGGAGTCTTCAACGCATGTTCGAAAATTCTTTGTGGGTTTTTCAAGAGCTTCGCAATGATGTAACATGCAAACTAGGATTAGGCCCTTTTTGCATAGTTGTCTTCCAGAGCAAATTTTAGGGTTTGCATGCAGGTTTTTTCGGTGCATGTCAGCATATTCTTCATGGGTTTTTCAAGAGCTACGCAACGAGGTAACACACAAGTAGAGTTGATAACTTTTCAGGAACTTACTATTTTTAGCCAGTGCCTGCATGTAGTCCAGTTTGTTGGGTTTTTTTGGGTTTTGTGAGATCTCTTAGGTTGTGCGACATGCAAACACATCCGGTAGTTGATTGGTCACTTTTTCAGACACTTACTATTTTTAGTAGGGTCACTCCGACAGCTGCCCAACACTTCAGCATCACAAACAGAGCGACATGCAACAGAAACGGGGTCAAACAAAGATCTTTTGAGCAACATGCAAGTCAGATTAGGGTTTCTAGCTTCGGGACTCAAAACGAAGGGTCAAATGCCAGAATCTTCAAAAATTGAAGTATCCCATTACGATCAATATCTTTCAAGGAATCCACTTGTAAAATTTGAACGCAATCTGAGTACTTACTATTTGTAGTAAGTCACCTTCAGAAACGGGCTATAAATAGCAGGTCAGCACGAAGCACTAGTGTGAACAAGACAAACAGGTTACGAGGACCCCATGGAGGAAATTTCACGTCAAACAAAGTTGCAAAAGTTCTAAAATCAAGCAGTTACTATAAATAGCAAGTTAGCGCAGGTGACAGGTGTGAACCCAACAGTTACATCATGAAGGCCAAGTTTAGCAGAAATTAGGTATCCATGGAAATCACAAGAGCCCCAGAATTTACTAAAAATAGGAAGCTAGGCAGGAGGCATAAAAAATTTCTAAGTATCTGAAACTTGAAGCCCCAGCCTCCAAATGCGCCTAGGGTTTAAGAGGTTGGTGAAAATCTTTCAAAATTTGAAACTTGAAGCTCAACCACCAATATGCGCCCAGGCTAAGAATTGAGGAGTCAAAATTCATCTAAGTCTAGCAAAATGGAAGTTCAGCCTGCTAAATGCACCTTAAGAAGCTTGAAGGGCCATGAAAAATTTGGTAAGTTTGAGAAATTGGAAGCTCAAGGCATCAAATGCGCCCTATCCTGAAGTGGAGGAGATGAAAATTTGGCTAAGTACTTGAAACTGGAAGCTAGCCTAGTAGAATGCGCCCAACTTGCATGGAGAGCTTGAAGATTTTTTCAAGTGTTTGAAATTGGAAGTAGGATCCCTAAGATGCGCCTTGACCTTGAGAAGGGATAAGAAATGTTTCTAAGGCGTTGAATCTTGATGCTTGACCCTTGAAATGCGCCTAGGATGAGAGATGAAGTGGGAATTTTACTAAGTGTTTGGAAATTGGAAGTAAGCACCCCCAAATGTGCCCAAGTTGTGGGAGGAAGCTTAAGAATTGACTAAGTCTTGAAAACTTGAAGTAAGCCTAGTCATATGCGCCCAAACTTGAAGGAGAATTGTTGAAAAGTTTCTAAGGCAAGGAAACTTGAGGTAGCTACCGTCATATGTGCCCAAGGAGGAGAGGGGCCATCAAAATTTTTCTAAGGTAATAAAATTGGAAGTAACACCTCTTGAATGTGCCCTTGCAAGTTGAGGAGGCTAGAAAATTTTCTAAGGCATTGAAAGTGGAAGTAGCCCTTGCCAAATGCGCCCAAGTTGAGAAGAAGAGCTTAAAATTTTTCTAAGTCTTGAAAATTGGAAGTGTGACTCCCTAAGTGCGCCCAACGTCAATGGAGGAACCTAACGTTTTTCTAAGTGATGAGAATTGAAAGCTCAAGGTGCTAAATGCGCCTTAGTCTAGAGAGATACCTTAAAATTTGTCTAAGACATTGAAACTGAAAGCACAACACAAATGCGCCTAGCTTGAAGGGGGAGATTGAGAAATTTTCTAAGTGTTTGAAGTTGGAAGTTGCCACCCCCAAATGCGCCCTCGAGAGAGAATGAAAGATGAGTTGCTTGGAGATTTTGCTAAGTGCTTGAAATTCGAAGTTCACCTTGTGAAATGCGCCCAACTTGAACAAGTGATTGAAAATTTTTCTAAGGCAAGCAAAATAGAGGTAGAGATCCTTAAATGCGCATTAGCAACCTGAAGCAGTGGAAACTTTTCTAAGTGTTGAAAATTGAAAGTGTAAGGGTGGAAATGCGCCTAAATCAAGAGGAGAAATTGAAAAGTTTCTAAGGCGTAGCAAAATGAAAGTTAGACCCCTCAAGTGTGCCCGTAGTGAAGAGAGATGCTTTGAAAATTTTCTAAGTAATGATACTAGAAGAAGACACACCTAGATGGGCCCTATCAATTGGAGATGTCAAGAATTTTTTCTAAGTGTTTGAAAATGAAAGTGCACAGGGTCAAATGCGCCCTAGGAAGGTTGAGGGGCAAAGAAATATCTTAAGTCATTCAAAATGAAAGCCCACCATAGTAAATGTGTTCAAGGAAGATACATCAAGGTGAGAAGTTTTCTAAGGGAGAAATGAAACACCACTATCCCAATTGCACCATCAAGGTGAAGAAATTTGCAGAGCCCATCGAATCTGCCGATGATGAAAGGTTGTAAAGAAGGCAAAGTCTGCTGGATAAAATGGTGAATGAGGCCAATCAGACGTTGGAAATCAAAACGCCGGGATTAGGTAAGTGGAATGAATTTATACTATAAAGTGTTTTGATGCTCTTCTTTTGTTTGTTTTGCAGGATGAACACCGGGACCAAGGCATGATGGCTCGAGGTGATGGACCAAATACTCCATGACAATGCTACAACCTTGAAGGAGATAAAGTTACACGTTTCAAGATCCTCCATGATGTCTCAAGTTGCGCCCAAGTCATGAAGGGAGATATTGGGAGAAATGGCTATGTGTTGGAATTTCTCCTCAAGGACCCAATATACACCCAAATCAGGGAGGCAGGTGGCAAAGAGGAAATGATCGAGTCCAAGACTGAAGAACCCTCCAAGATTAGGATGGGGAAATGGTGAAGGCCCATGCATTAAAGATCATCCTCAAGCACTAAAATGCCCTCAAGGCTAAGGAGGAATGAACAAAAGACTTCAATGTTAAAGAATGACAACGGGATGGATTGAAGAACAAAATAGAGGAACTCTTCCTAGGTGTGAGGTCTTTCGCCGACAGTGACCCAGAAAATGTTTACACAACTCAAGATGCAATAGTAGTAAGGAGGAAAATCATCATCAATCTCAAAGCTGAAGCAATGCTAGCCAAGTTCGTTGAGAAGAACAATGGGAACACGTCTCCGGACAAGAATCTTCTGGATGGATAGTGGGCATTAATTGCCCATAGTGGTCAAAGGGAGGAATTTGTCATCTTGTGCTCATTAATTTTGCCACTCCTCCACCTTTTGGCAGTTACTTGGGCAAAATCTTAACCAGGGCATGTGTGGCTCAATTTGAGCCCTCCATTGTAAATTGATCTGAGCCGTCCATTTTGATTGGCCAACTATAAAAGGGGGCACTCCCCCTCATTTTTAGGTCATCATATGTAATATAGAGTAGAGAAACTGATAGAGTAGATAGAGAGCTTAGCTTAGATTGATAGCATAGCATAGTTTGAAGAAGGAAAGTTTTTCCATTGAAAGCTTTGTAAGAAGTTGTTGTGAACACTCTCTCAATAAAAAGAGTTATCATTGATGATGGTTTCATCTTTTGTTGTGAGTAGCTAGCAATATTTCTTCATCCTTTTGATTCGCATAGGACTTAAAGTAGAATAGATTGCATTTCATGCACGTAGTTAGTTGTGGATTGTGGTGTTTGATTAAAGCGGTTTTGTCTAATCCATACCACTAGCGAGCTTACTGATGGTGAGTTTGCCTTGTGTGGTCGACTGGAACATTTTCTAAGCTTAACTTCGATCATGATTCATGTTTTGGCATGTGTCGTTGTGATGGTGTCCTTATGCTGAATGGTGATTTGAATATTCCTTGCTATTCCCTTGAAGATTGCACCCACTTTGTGGAAGCTGTCCAAAGTGAGGCAAAACAAAGTCTAGTTGAAGTCTGCTGAAGTTGATCCCATGCCCCGCTCTTAGGATAGGACTTAGACTTTCTAAACCCTACACTCATTTAAATTCTGTATATTTCTGGTTAGTATAGGAAACTTGCACGTCATTGCCAAATCATCCGCATCACTTGAAAATCTCCTTTTGTCATTAGCCTGCCGTTTGCTGCATCGTGAACCGGTGAACAATTGCATAAGTCCCCTCATGAAAACAACAAATCACAACCAACCAACTGAGTGTACTCCATTACATTGAAGGAACCTTGAGTTGAACGCATGAACTTTCTAGGAATCTTAGCATGCGGGGTACTTTGATCAAGAGAGAATAGAGTACCCGTTGGACACTTTATTCTGCTGTTTGGTGTAGGTCACAAAACACACATCAACAGAACTGTGATGTAATAGAAACATCAGAGAATATGAGGTTGGTAAAGATTTCATGTTAAAAAGGCTACTATCTGAGACAGGCAAAGGGAGTTGATGTGGTGATAGATTTTAGGGAAATGACTCTCTAGTACAACCTCCAGTCACATCGCTTGAGGACAAGCGAATACTCTAGCTGGGGGGAATGAAGGGCCTAGGAAATGACTAGTTTTTCTCTTGTTTAGTTCATATCTTTTGACATTTCAAGTTGCTTATTTCACAAAAGTTCTTGAACCTTTATATCTTTTTATATCTTTTATGCAACCTAAACCAGACTTTGATATGTGGAGTATGATTGTGATTGGATGATTTTTGCATGGATAAATGTGTGAATGTGTATGAAACTTAGTATGAATCTATGTTTAGTTCATGGTTGATAATGGTGTGTATACTTTAGATGAAACTAACTTCTTGTAGCTAGAAGAATTGCAACTCGCAACAATTGGAGAGCTCAACCCACAACCAAAGGATTTTAGATAGATTGTAGGGGAGATTCTGGAACGCTAGAAACGTGATAGTTGTAGAAAGTGATGGAAGTGATCATTGAGGAGGTTGATTATGAGTCATCAGAACATCCAATAAAATGATGGAAGGAAGAAGTTTGTAGTGATCAAGAAGTCAACGTGATTGTTCTCACAGAGCACGTCTTTGTCAAACCATTAGGGTAGAGCGACAATCCTATTATTTGTCTTCTTCTATCTTTTTCAGTCAAAGTTTCAATTGCAAAGACTTTGTCTCTCTCTATTTTGAAGTAGAGTGGACATCTACATTTAATTTTTGTTTTTAGTCCTTATGCAAATAAACACCCCCCCGAACCTATATAGTTCGGTCGGTGGTTGAGGAGCAAATCTAGTTAGAAGATATATGTTTTGATAGTTATAGTTTTGTTTCACAGACAATACTTCATTGTTAGTGTAGAGGAGGGGGACCGACTGCTCAGGACCCCAGGTCACAGGAGGGTCTAGAACAATCGACTGCCTTGATCTACCTCATGCTAAGGATTGTTTAAGGTAAGTTGGATGTGTCAAGAGGGTAAAAAGGAAGGACAAGTGATTTGTCATTGTCCTGTTATCAACCCGAGAGTTCAGGTAACCAGGTGAGCAAATTCTTGAGTCTGGACAACCTAGGCAGCTCTCTTACAAAGGACTCCAATGCAGAAGACGAACGACAACGTGGCACACTGGCATCCCGGTCGGGCGTTGGCGTCCGTATGGATAGATAGTACGACATTCAAAACTTAACGGGAAATTCACTAACTACTTGATAATTACAGTTTTATACAATGACGAAAAGCAAAAAATAGCTAAACTACCGAAATAATAGGAAGAATACTTTAACTTAAAAGATAGAGTTTGATAACAAGTAAGGTGGTGAAAATCAAACTTACGGTTGATTTAGCCTCACGCAAGCTCCACATGAACACGATACCTACACATAGTAGAATGGGGAAAAATGTCGGGGCTGTTTCGGGGCTTGCTGTAGTCAAACCCCTATTTCGGTGTTCCCACTTCCACGGATAGCCAAAATAGCCACAATAGAGAAAATATGATAAAGAAAGCACTCAAAGGAAGAATACCAAGCAATGCTAACAACGATATGCTACGTAAATCAAAACAACAATGGTACAAAAAATGGATATCACCTCCCCAAAAAGATGCCCTCAAGCACGTGAAGGGTGATGGAAGCTCGCAAGCTTGTAGATGCCAATGTTGCCGCAACAACGAGAGTAGTAGAACCAACAAAATGTCAACTTGGAGTTTCAATAATGGTGGAGAAAGCTGTGAAATGCTCAAGAAGGTGTGAAGAAGATCGAATGAGTGTGTAGAGGATGAAGTGAATGAAGAAAATAGTCTTTTGAAGGTGAATAGAAGCCAAAAGAGCCATTTGAGGTTGGTCAAGGGCGCAGGGGTGTTACGCTTCATCGCCAATGGAGAAGTGTAATGTCTTTGCATATTCTTGAGGCGGGAATTCTATCAGGATGGCAACACGCCGCGCAAATGTTCGCTCGCCGCACTAGTGTCCCTGATAGAAATTGCCCCACCGATACTACAGAGAACTGCCAGGTGGGTGGAAAGCGGATGGATGAGGTGGAATAGCATCGTTGGGTTTGATTTTTCTAAGGTAAGGGGGTTCAAATGGGGAATTTGCGAGGGGTGCAAATTCACTCCATTACATTTTTCCCCTACTTTAGTGAGCATATGTTACCATATGCGAGGTAAAGTAGATCAAAAAACTTTAAAGAAAGTATACCTAAACCATCGAAGAAGCAGATCGCAATCTGACAAACCCGAAAGCACAGGAAGAGGAGATGGCTCCACAGGTACTTGGTCTCGAGGAGGATTGAACAAAATGTGCCACCGGTCCGCAGACTTACAAAAAGGTGAACAAAAGGCCTCAACAGGTGCTTGATCCTATAGTGTTGAATAAAGAGATCCTG
Source organism: Sequoia sempervirens (assembly GCA_007258455.2). Taxonomy (NCBI): domain Eukaryota; kingdom Viridiplantae; phylum Streptophyta; class Pinopsida; order Cupressales; family Cupressaceae; genus Sequoia; species Sequoia sempervirens. The sequence continues at coordinate 115,566 of VDFB02340503.1, forward strand.
CCGGATGAAAGTGCTTCACAGGTCTTTGGACTTGCAAAGGAGGTGCCCCCAGGTGCTCGGTCCTAAGGGAAGCTAGATGTGAGAGGCTCCACAGAGTCTGATGGGGCCTTACAAGTGCTCGGTCCTGCAAGGTCCATTGAAAAGCAGCTCCATACCTGGAAAGAAACATGTTAATCCGTAGACAAAGCATATTAGATAACAAAAAGCCACGTAGGCAGACAGACAGGCAGTCACATAGACAGTCAATAATTGAAGGAGAAGCTTTCAAAGGGTCTCTCAAGAACCCTTCAAAGGAAAAGGGGTCTGCTTGGGGGATGCTCTGTTTGAAGAGTGATAACATTTTTGAAAAGCAATAGGATTTTTCATCAATGATTCTAGGATCAAGGAATCCTTCTGAAAGATTCCTTCCATGAAGGAATTCAAAAGAAAGAATGCTCCCTCACAAGGGCAAGTTTTCAAACTTCATTAGAAAAAGTACTCCTTTCGCAAAGGGAAGTTTTCAGATTCTCTCTTATGAATCCGTGATGAAAGAAAAATTCCGCTAGGGGTCCCATGTTGAAGAATGCGATTTTTGAAAAATTAGAGATTTTCAAGGAGGGATTTGTTGGCCACCGAATACACCTTTTGAAAATCGAAGGAGTATGATAGCCCCCCTTAGGATGGTGCGTATTAAACACAAAGGCACGTGACATCCTAAGGGGAGAAAAGCAAGAATGGAAGTGATGTTGTGGCCTGTAGAAGATGATGAGATGTAAGCGTGGTAATGTTGTCCCACATGCAAGGGACAACAAATAAGCACCACAACATCATGAAGCAAGCAAAGAAGAGAGAGATGACATAAACAAAAACACATACATCAAGAGATAGGGGGAACTAATATTTCGGGGTCAGAGCTGCTCACAAATATAGATAGATAGATGTAATAATATTTAAATGAATTGTCATCAACCCCCTACTATATTAGATCATGTGAAGAAAGGCACGTGAAAACAAAATGAAACTAAAAAATAAAATTTGGGTGAACATGGAAGGGAGGCCTAAATGCCTCCAACACTTTGCATCATTCAAGGCACAATAGATAGAAGAATGATTTAACACATAGAAGAAATTTATGACACAAAACACTCTTGTATCCAAGCACCTGCAAGGTTGAAAGGGGTCCTCTAGGAACACACAAAATAAGCACGGGGGAACACAACACACACAATCTAATCTACAGATAAAAGAGAGGCACCCCCCTATTCCTAATCAATCAATAGGTTCGTTGTTCTCCCAATCTAGATCATTGTAAGGGGAAGGTAGACGAGCTTGCAAGGGCGGGATAACAAGGGGGGTACTCTTCAACTCTCCTGCGACAAGAGCCAAGGAAGAGGGCTCCTCGAGGTCTTCTTCACTTAGTTCTTGTGAGGTAAATGTTAGTGATCTCGTGAAAATTGCTGACAGAGCCGGGACATCATCTATAGAGTTGAACACGCACTTTACAAGAGTGCCATGTGTCAACTAAGTAGGCGATGAAGGAGGCGCTCGAGATCCATTGCCGGCCTCATCAAAGGACTCAGGGGCAGTGACAAACTCTGGGGATGTCGGGGCTGCCTCTGTCACTTGGATGGCGCAAGCCAACGCAGAACCAACCTCCAAAGAAGGTGACCCCTTCTTCTGACCCCCACTAGAGGCGGGGTCGTCTTCCAACTTTTGCTTCATCGAAGGATGCAAGATCCCCACAGATAAAGCAGTAGGCGAGGAGGAAGAGGAGAAAACCGCAATGGACACCACCGAGGTATTTGGTATGTCCATGGGTTTGGGAAAAGGTGGGATGTCTGGAAGGGACGTTAGAAGAGGAAGTTTAGTTGAAGGAGCAATGAACACTTGCACCCTCTCAGGGTGATGATCATTCACGCTCACAGGGGGAGCCGAAAGCAAGATTGAGGCGGAGGGAACTGAAGCAGAAGGGGCAAAATGGGAGGACACGACAGAAGACACCGAAACAGGAGCTGTTGGCTCCCCTTCTTCCTTACGCAAAGCAACCTGCTCAGCTGCCAGAGCCTTCCTCCGACGCCTATGCTTGCGCACAAGGCGGTTTCTTCGGCCCTGAGAGCAAGAGGTTGTAGCTTGAGGACGAGAAAAAGGCTTCTGTTAAGTCATCGGAGTATCGATCACATCCATTTCCTACGGAGGGAGTGACTCTTGGACAAAATAGGAGGGAGAGATGCAGGAGCAGAGGCAACCACAGGCGGAGAGGCAAACTCAAGTGCCTCAGCGGCGGGCCTCTTCCCATTCACTACCTTAAAGGTAGGAGTAGTAATAGGCCGCAAAGGTCGAGATGTAGAGGTAGCTCCACGGGAACCCTCCCCCTTACCATACAAGATGGGTCGAGGCACCGTGGGCAAGATAGGAAGGTCAAACACTTGACACTTGGCCTTCCACCAAGCGGGCACCATCAGACTCCCCAAGAGACATAGGGGTGGAAGTCTACGGTGTGGCAACAAGGAGAGAGGGAAAGGCAGGTGGAACTGCAGAGGAAGAAGATGCTTTAGCGGACTTCTCCTCCCTCTTTTTGAGCGACAGAGGCAACCTTATGCTACGCTATCATGGAAGCTTTAATTGAAATGGCAGAGGGACGAGGGTAGGTCACTTTCGACACTATGCCCCCATTCTTGTATTTCACATACGTGCGATACAATAGGTCCGTCTTGGGAGGGAGCAAACCAACAGGGGCAGGCCAAAAGTGATCAAGTGAGTAGCCCCCATGTGCTACCATGGGTTTATAACTAGTATTGTGGACTACATGCATAGAACATGCATGAGAGAACTTCAAGCACTTGTGGATTACCTAGGGGATTGTGTTCATGGAAACTAGCGAAGGAATGCCTATTTTCACTCTGAAAAATTTGGACCCCGAGATAATATCAAAGAGAGCATTCATAGTCCTTGGCCCAATTGGGACTGATAAGGTGATAGAACCGATGGGAGGAATGGAAAGCCCATCATGTGTACGTATGGCTCTTTTAGACTCATCATATCCATCCTTATGTAAGAAGTTTATTAACATGATCTCCTCTGTGATAACATTAACTCGACATGTAGGGTCAACGAGAATGCCAGTTACGGTGTTCCCATTGATATGTGTAGGAATGTACAAAGGAGAGTGTTCTTTATTAGCGTTCATCGGCAAATCCTGCAAGGTAAATGTTATAGCGGGAGACCCACTCGCAGGCTGTGCAGATGGAATGGGAAGATGCATAAAGGAAGCCATCTCTTACGTACACTAGAAAGGAATTTCGTAGAAGCTTCCAAGAGTTCAACAATTAGACACTGACCTATTCAAGGCTTCACTTCACAACACTTAGGGATCCTTCTAGCTTTGTCGCTAAGGGGCGTCGGTTGGGTTGCAAGGCTAGGTGCCTTGCAATACACACACCCACAACACTCCTAGAATACGAGAGAAGTCTCCTTCAACACCACAAAACGGAACTAGAATAGTTCATGTTGGGTTCACCAAAATGTAGAGGAGGGGGATAGATTGTTCAAGACCCCAGGTCACGGGAGGATCTAGAACAATCAGCTGCCTGATCTACCTCATGTTAAAGATTGTTTAAGGTAAGTTGGATGTTTCAAGAGGGTGAAAAGGAAGGACAAGTTATTTGTCGCTGTCCTTTTATCAACTCGAGAGTTCGGGAAACTAGGTGAGCAAATTCCTGAGTTTGGATTGTAACCTAAGCAGCTCTCTACCAAAGGACTCTAGCACAAACGACGGACGATAAGGTGGCACGTTGGCATCTTGGTTGGGCGGGAGTACGAAGTACAATCAAAACTTAACGAGAAATTCACTAACTACCTGATAAGTACAGTTTTATACAATGACGGAAAGCAAAAAATAGTTAAACTATTGAAATAATAGGAAGAATACTTTAACTTAAAAGATAGAGTTTGATAACAAGAAAGGTGGTGAAAATCAAACTTATGGTTGGTCCAGCCTCCCGCAAGCTCCACATGAACACGATACCTACACACAATAGAACGGGGAAAAATGTTGGGGCTGTTTTGGGGCTTTGCCACAGTCAAACCCCCGTTTCGGTGTTCCCACCTCCACAGATAGCTAGAATAGCCATAATAGAGAAAATATGATAAAGAAAGCACTAAAAGGAAGAATACCAAGCAATGCTAACAACAATATGCTACGTAAATCAAAACAACAATGGTACAAAAACTAGATATCACCTCCCCAAAAAGATGCCCTCAAGCACGTGCATGGAGATGCGAGCTCGCAAGCTTGTAGATTTCAACCTTGCTACAACGAGTGTAGTAGAACCAACAAAATGTCAACTTAGAGCTTCAACAATGGTTGAGAATGTTGTGAAATGCTCAAGGAAGTGTGAAGAAGATCAAATGAGTGTGTAGAGGATGAAGTGAATGAAGAAGATAGTCTTTTGAAGGTGAATAGAAGCCCTAAATAGTCATTTGAGGATGGTCAAGGGCGCACGAGCGTTTTGCTTCTCGCCAATGGAGAAGTGTAACGCCTCTGCAAATTCCTAAGGCGGGAATCTTGTCAAGACGGCAGCACGCTGCGCAGACGTCCGCATGCTGTGCTAGCGTCCTCGACAAAAATTCCCCCACTGACACTACAGACAACCGCCAAATGGGTGGAAAGCGGATGGATGAGGTGGAATAGCATCGTCGAGTTTGATTTTTCTAAGGTAAGGGGTTGTAAACGGGGAATTTGCAAGGGGTGCAAATTCACTCCATTACAATTAGTTTTCTGTTATGCACTCATGAATGAGAAATTTGTGAAGATTCTTGTTAGATTGTAGAGTTCATTATATGCAATAAAGATGTTCCAATTTACTGTTTTGATTTGTTTATTCAAATAGCTTATATTTGGTTTCTCTTGTGGGTACAGGGCCACTGGAGGTATTGTTCACCTCCCTTAATTTCTATGTTTAAATTAGATATTTACGTTGTTGGATTCATTTCAAATAGATTGTTCATACCATGCACATGAATGATATCTTGTCTAATGATTTATGTTCTATAATGTATCATTGAGTCGTCCTTTGGAGTGAGTCAAGTAGTTAGAAGTAAGGGTGAGGTCCCGTTGGGGGGGGGGGGCTTCCTCAAAAGTCTCAGTGGGTGTTGCTGAGAATTATTAGAATTTTTTTAAAGTTGGCTGTCCCATGAATTTACTAGCATAGCTCAACTTAAAATGTTAAGCTCTAAATTTTAAGGAGGCTTGTTATCCCATGAAGTGTGGATTAGCAGCAAATTTGCTAGACCCAAGGAAGAAGAAATCTGAATTGTAATACCATATCAAAGCCATAATATGAACCCTCTAGATACAACGAGTGTTAATATGTACTTGCCTATGCCCAAAAATATTGAAATGCTTCTTTACTTGGCATTTCATGTCCAAAAATTCTCAAACTCCAAACTACCATAAAAATAGTGAATGGAGTATCAATATTCTACATAGGTTATAAATTTATGCTAGCAATTGCCAGCAACTGAAATGTTACGCACCAACAATCTCCTTGGCATCACTTTAAATGGAGATTCAAGTAAAAGTTACAGAACTTTGGTATTGCACGATACAAAAGCCTTATAGATAACTCAACTCTTCAACGCATTGTTTTGTTGCTGGAAGGTCTCCGAACTGCTACTCTGTTTCAGGCTACGCACTGTTGATGGAGTGTAGTGTAAAACATAGAGATAAAAACTTGTAAATGCACATCGTTTCCCTCCAATTTTATTTTGGCGGGGATCTGAAACTTGATTTGATTGTTGAAAAATGGAAGAGACAATTCCTAAACTGTAGGGGCAAGCTCCAGTCCCACCCCATTTCCATCTCCTCAAATTTGCAGCCCTAAAATATAGGAGCTGCTATTTTTCAGGAACAGATTCCATTTAATCCCGCAACAATTTTTTTTTGAGTTCATGATACCTCCTGCTCCTTAAAAGTAGATCCTGAAGCTCCCCCATGGGACCCCACCCTAAGAATCAATAGTGCTAGTGAAATTGCAGAGTTCAGGTTTAGCAGTTAACAATTATAGTGTTAAGTGAAAGGTACCCGCAACATTAGTTGCAGATTAAGTTATTTCCCCTCTTTTCCAGTTTACGCTTTATTTCCTTTTCTAGCCTTTACTATTTTCCTACACGTGTAAACCACCTATACTTGATGATATAGGGCATGTAGAGTCTATGAATGCACATATAGCGCCAACATTATCAAAAGCTTACAAAGCCCTGTTTGATAATTAAATGGAGCCTTTGTGAGGGTTTAGTGTACTATTTAGCTAGGAACCTCTTGTTTGAATTGTGTGTCTAACACCAAGTTGACCGAGCATTAGTGAGGCTTTGCATGTGTGACATTTCCTTGGTCCCTATCAAACTTTTGGATTTTCCCATTTTGGGATGCCTTTTCTCCCAACTATGCTTTTCCTTTATGCCTATTGGATTGTTGGACTTAATTCATCTAGGCATACTTCACATCCATCCCTTGCCTTCATTCCCTTCTCTTGGTGGGTTCCATCTTGTCATCCCTTTCCTTCAAACAACATTCTTTTCCCTTTCCTTGTTGAAGTTTCAGGCTTGTTCTTATTGCCATTTCTGTTAATTGAGCTTTGATCTCTAAATAATAGTAAGAGTCATGAAGTATCTTTGATTCGTGGACTTTGAAACTTCTGCGCTTTTTTATTATTCACCTCATCCACCTCCTTGCACGATTGGATTGCCCATAATGCTTTGATGGATGATGCATCTTTTAAAAGGTTTTTGTGGGCATAAAAGAATCATTTAGCAATGGTGACATGGATCCATGTGTACCTCCAATGTTGAAAATTAAGATGCAACCTTGGCTGCCATTAATGTGGTAGTTAGGGTTTCAAACTTGATGGATCTCTTGCCTTTATTGCGGAGTACATAAACATCTGCCCGTACTTATTGTGCATGGCCATCGACATGTGGCATGATTTCAAGCATAGCTCGAAAGAAAATATCGCCCATTGGGTTTCAACATTCTTTGTTGCATACCGGTCATGAGATCTTGGTACTTATTGTAGTCTTTGACATTCTTTCTGTAAGTATTAAGGATTCTGAGTTTGAATAGAAAGATTATTTTATGAAAATATTCCTAACCCTAATCTAAAGCTATTATGAACCCTAGTGTTTGAGTGCACAGATCTTAGGATGGAAACTCTCAAATTAATAGGTCATAGGAAGAAAACCCTAAATATCTTGTGTGCCAAAGGATGAAAACCCTGTTGAGCAAAGGAGCGATTCTCACCTAGAGGTCACATTTGATCTTTAACAATGGCCAATGTTGGTGATATTGAGACGACATGACACTTATAGTTGTTGTACGAGAACACACCAATGATATTGGAGCTTTCATGGTGGCACATTTCATCTTCATCTCGTTTATGTGATGCACAATGAGTTATTGTCGATGCTTGATTCAATAGTTATAGTGTTGTGTTGTTATTATAGCATTGTTGTAGACTAAGTAGAGCGGTTATAGTTTATTGTTATATTTGGGCAGCCATTGTTCTTATTTTTATTGTAGCTCTTGTATACTAATGGATGTTGTTGTGGTAGCAATGTTTTGTAATGCATTTCCAACTTGTTTAATATAAATATAGCTTGTAGTTTATCTTCCATTCAGGGTTTGCTTCATGATTTGGGTTATCCATGTAAATGCACAAGTAAAATGGAAACTTTGTTGGTTTGCTAGATTCAGGGAGAACATATTAGGGTTTGCCATGTTAAGACTTGATAGTAAAGTCTAAAGTGTAATAATGGGTTATTAAAGTTTCTATACAAATATTAATATAGTCTAGGGTTTTATAAAGTTTGGTTTTACAAATTTCTGAGTTGTTAATGTTGTGGGTAAACATTGTAACAAAGTTTAGAGTTTGTAGGGTGCCAACCTAAATATTATCAAACTGCTTAACTATTTACCCTAAATATTTGGTCATGACATTATAAGGTATTTTAGGGCAATTGATTTGTATAATATTTGTAGAAGGGTTAAGCAATATTTGCATTAATATATTATAAGGGGACATTAAAGTTGTATCAAAGCATAGAACTTAAAATTATATATTTGTAGGGGATTGAAGGAATACTAGCATTAATATCTGTTGAAGACATTAGAGTGGTATTAGAGTTGGTTTTCTTGCTAGCTTGTGAATCATGAGATTCCGAAAGATACTAATCTTCGGTGGAACAAGCTCTTTAGAAGCCAATGGTACTAAGAACAAAGGTGATGGTGACAAGTAGAGAATAGTGGTTCAATTAGTTGATAGACCTTCCATATCCACTTTCCTTAGTAGAGAAGATGAAGAGATTGCTGCTAGTTTTGATGTATAGATAACTCTCTCAACAAAACTATGGAAGCATATTCCTTTTATCCATTTTATGGTATTAGTGAAGTCATTGGTAGAAGAGACTATAAAGTGGCTGGTCAAATACTTGATTTTTTCAAAAGATTTGAAGGATTGTCATTTGTAAAAAGTAAAACTTTGAATTTTCTTTCCTAAACTACTTGAAGTGGTTAGGTACAAATAGACAGAGGAACCAACACAAGGATGGAGAATCTAGAGAAAAATCTGCAGCCATAGAGTATTCAGCAAAATCTAGTTCCAGCTGAAACATCACAAGATGAAAGAAAGCCAATAGTGGCTTAGGAGGAGACTATTGAGGATGGCAACAAGAAAATATCCGTTTTGAATGAAGAGCATTCAAACCCAAAGTCACAACCAAAACCAAAATTCAAATGATTTTCTAAGATCACAAAAAGTCAAGGGGAGTCCCAAACAAAAAGGTAGATGAAGGCACCATAAATGAGCCCAAGAGAAAGTAGCTCTATTTTCATGCAAGGTGTGGTGGACCATTGGCTATAGGTGTTGAGGTGGGGAGTAGGTGCACTACATGAAGATATTGTTGGATAAGAACTTAAACTCAGATGAGCCTGGGGTAATTGTGAATGTAGAGGTGTGATGTCCCTGTTCTAGTCAGTTCTCAGGTACAGTTGAGTTAGCCTATCTCTTGGACCCTTGTAGGCTAACAGGTTGTGTTTAGAGGGTCAGTGACATTATTTGGAGGAGTTTTGTCGTTCTCAGTTCAGAGTTTACTGATTAGCTCAGAGCAGGCCTTGGCAATTCAGGGGTTGATAGCTTCTGACGTCACAGAATTATATGGAGTTTTAACGATTATTTAAGTGATTTAAGTTAATTATTAACTTAACACTTTATTATAAAGTGAAATTGACTTTATACTTTTTACATCACTTAAATATTTCATGAAAAGTGATTTAAAATTAAATCACTTATTCTTCAAAGTGGGCGCCCAAAATATTTAAGTCAAACTATTGAAAGTGACTTAAATATATTCTAAAAGATTTAAATGATGAAAAGTGGCGTCATCTTCTTGAAATGCGTGCCCCTTGAGGATATAAGCATTTTTGGCAAATCAAACTCTATTCTTGATCATTTGACTTTGCCAATTGGGTTTTCTTCTGTGCTACTCTCTGTGACCAGGGTTTGAGCAATTTCTTCCATTGGAGAACGAGATCTTCTTCAGTGTTGAGCATTTTTGAGACTGTGAGAGACCAGTCGAATTAGTGCATTTGTGAGAGCTTCATTCAGAGGTTCTATTGAGCTAAATCTGTGTTTCTGTTGAGTTTCCTTATCAGTTCAGGAGGGTTTGAGAGATGGCGTCCTTCCTTCATCTGGCAGACACTCTACTTCATGGCCGTACCTTCTGAGTTGAGGATTTTGGCTTATTGCTTGAAGTGCGTGGCTCTTTGTGCAAGGGCGTTTGGATTTTCTAGGAGAAACGCCTTTCCTTTTGAGGGTTTCTCTTCAGCTTCTTTGGCGTCTGGCTTATATCTACCATCTGCCTCAGTTTCTAGGCTGGACATTGCATTTTGTAGCTTCCTACACTGGATTTTGTCAGTTTTCACCATCTTGGCTGGCAAACTGGACTTATTTTCTTAAATAAATAATTTGGAAGCTTTCGGGTACGTTTATCATTTGTGATCTATTTGTTTCAGTTAAATAATACCTTTTGCACTTCCATTCTATAGAAAATAGCTCAGATTTACATTTTATAAGCATTTTATGCTGTACGCTCCTTCTCTTCTGTCTAGTAAATTTCTCTAAAAAACAAAAAAACACAAATAAGATAAGAAAAATATAGGGGTTTGAGTTGTGAGCCAGTAGGGCTCATCACAGTGGTATCAGAGCTCTAATCTTGCCAGCCTGGAGGGTTAGCAGTTTCTATGCGGTCACATCAGAACAGGTTTGACAGGTACTACTCACGCAGAGGTCTTGGTTATCAGAGAAGTACTTTTGAACCATTTCCAGCATTTCCATTGATGAACAGGAAGAAGAATTAGACCTTGATAACATGGTTGACAGGGAAGGTAAAGGTTCTCATAGGAATCATCTCAATGAAGAGGACAGAGAGGCTAGAGATGTACTCAGAGGCATGGTGGCAGGGCAAGAACAGGTGGCGAATATCCTCCAGCGGCTCAACACCAATGTTCAAAATTTGACACTTCATAGAGGTCAAAATCAGGATCGAGATCAGGAAGGCAGTATTCATGGAGAACCCCACAGAATCATTGCTCCAGCACGCACCTTTGAGAGACCCACATGTCCTACTTTCATCATAAATGATGTTGATCAAGAGGATGAGGTTGAACAGGGTGGTGAAGTGAACTTTGCAGATAACATCATGACTATGCATGATGAATGGGATGCATTGCCTCTGAGAGTTAAGGATCACCTTAACTTTGATCGATTCATGAGCTAGAAGAGAGAGCATAACCGTAACAGGAATGACAGAAGGCCTAGATACAAACATAATGATCTCAGACAAGCTACCAACAAACTAACCTTAGTTAACTATGATGGCAGTGGTAGAGTTACAGCATGTGCCTGGGTGAGTAAGTTGGATACATTCCTGACACTACGTCCTATGCCAGAGGGAGATGCCATACGATTTGCAGCACTCCACCTTGATGGCGTAGCACATGACTAGTGGATTCATGGCATGGCAACACTTCACCATGATAGAATTACCTCGTACCAGGAGTTTACTGATAGACTGGTAGAGAGGTTTGATAGACGTGATCCTGAACTATTCTTCAGGGATCTTGCGCAGTTAAAACAGTTGGGTAGCTTGGAATCTTACATTGGAGAGTTCTAGAGACTATCCGTGATGGTGACAGGCATCTCAGAGAGAAGGCTGATCATATTGTTTATTGAGGGTCTTTTCGAGCCCATGAAAGGTTGGATCAAGGCATTTGATCCACCTACTTTACAGGAGGCCATGAGGAAAGCTCGCAGTATGGAGCTCACTACACCTCGTAAACAATTTGGCTCGAAACCATCTACTTCCTACACTGATAACAAATCTGATCCAAAGAAGGCTGATAATGCTGATCAAAAGAAAAAATCTGCAGCACCTTTAGATCGGGAAACAATGAATGATCTGCGTAGGAGGAAGCTCTGCTTTTACTGCAAGGGCCCATATGACTTCAACCATGACTGTCCCCTCAAGCCTAAAGGGCAAAACAAACACATGGAGTGGTTCTTTGAGGGAGAAGAGTTGACTGATTTTTCAGACCAGCAAGCTGCAATATATGACACGGATGAGGAAAAATCAGAAAATGAGGCAGAAATTGTGGTTGAAACTGAGCTACTAGAAGCTCACATGTCCAGCATGCAGAGAGAGAACTCTTTCAGACTTCGAGGGATCTTAGCTGGTCAAAGAGTCATTTCTCTTTTGGATACAGGTGCAACCCATAACTTCATTGATTCACGGTTAGTGGAGAAAAGGGGTATTCAAACTCAGCAGTTTGAAGGCATTCGAGTGAAGGTTGTGGATGGGTACACTCTCAACTGCGAGAGGATGATTCTGGATTTGCCAATGAAACTCAACAATTTTGAGTTTAAGGCAGATTTTTATGTTGTGAACATGGGAGGTACAGATATAGTTCTCGGCATGAAGTGGCTTCATGCAATAGGAGAGTTCACACTTAATTTACGTGATATGGAGATGAAATTTAAAGTTGATGGTACAAATCATGTTCTCAAAGCCGTCAAGGACAACAATGTAAAAGAAATTCTACTCAGGAGAATGGAATGTTTGATTCGGCATGACATGGTGGATTGGGCAGCAGAGTACAAGGTAATGCCTTCATAGAAGGAGCAGCAAGATTCTTCTTATCATCCAGATGTTCAGGCACTCCGAATTAAACATGCAAAGGTTTTCAGTGCTATCCCACCAGGTAGACCTCCTGATAGAGGTATTGAGCATATTGTAGAATTGGAGGAGGGCACAAAACCTATCATGATCACTCCTTACCGGCACCCCAAACGTTTAAAAGATGAGATTGAAAAAACTATTAAGGAACTTTTAGCTATGGGGCACATTAGGCCGAGTAAGTCACCCTTTGCTTCATCAGTTGTTTTGGTGAAGAAAAAGGATGGTACACTTAGGATGTGCATTGACTACAGGATGCTCAATAGGAAGACTATTAAGAACAGGTATCCCATACCACGGATTGACGAGTTAATAGATGAGCTACATGGAGCTTGCTATTTCTCAAAGATTGATTTGAGGACTGGGTACCATCAGATCAGAGTCCGAGAGGAGGATATTGAGAAAACCGCATTCCGATGCCACTGTGGACATTATGACTTCTTGGTTATGCCATTCGGTTTAACCAACGCTCCAGCCACATTTCAGTCCACAATGAATAGGGTTTTCCATCCTCACTTGAGGAAATTTGTTTTGGTGTTCTTCGACGACATTCTGGTTTACAACAGGTCTTGGGAGGAACACATAGTTCACTTGGATGCAATATTGAGTATATTGGATAGGGAGTCCTTGTACGCCAAGGAATCCAAGTTTGCATTGGGATTGGGAGAACTTTTATATCTGGGTCACATCATCAGCAGTGAGGGAGTCAGTATGGATCCAGAGAAAGTTCGTGCTATCATTGATTGGCCTACACCTGAGACATTGACACAACTTAGGGGGTTTGTAAGTCTATGCGCCTTCTATCGTCGGTTCGTTAGTGGATTCTCGCGTCATGCAGCGCCACTGACCAATTTGACTAAGAAGGGAGCCTTTGTGTGGACACCTTTAGCACAAGCGTGCTTTGAGAAGTTTAAACTTCTCATGACTACATGTTCGGTTTTGGCATTACCGGATTTCACCAAGCCGTTTGAGCTACATTGTGATGGCAATGGTGAGGGTATTGGGGCAGTCATCATGCAGGACTGACATCCTATAGCTTTCAAGAGCAGGAAGCTGAGAGGTCCTGAGAGGAGCTTTAGCATTTACGATAAGGAAATGTTGGCCATCATGCATGCCATGGCCAAGTTCAAGCAGTATTTGGTTGGTAGTAAATTCTATGTTAAAACCGATCACAATAGTCTGAAACATTTCCTAGGACAGCGAGATTTGAATGAAAGACAACAGAAATGGGTCAGCAAACTTCAGTCCTATGATTTTGACATCTCCTATGTCAAGGGTACACAGAATGTGGTTG